>JAPMOR010101098.1:0-26722 GCA_026543865.1 Argiope aurantia
ATCATGACCTTATTCTTATTTATTAAATTTACTGTATTGTATGTTTTGGTTTTATTTTATGATATTCATTCAATGTAATTTTTATCAATGCAACTTTAGCATTTAAAAAAATTTCATAAATGTTCTGCTTTAAAAGTATATTGTTCAACATTATGTTTTTATTAGTGATTAAAAAACTGTTCTTTAGTATCTAGGATGTTTCTGTTGAATAAAATTGATTTCATCATTTACATTGACATTCTTGTCATACTGTGCTTATATTATTTCTAAGTGTCTAGAAAAATAAATAGTAAATAGTTCTTTGAATTAGTGAGTGCATTGAAACATACATTTGATCATATTTTTTTAAATAATTATCACATATATTTTATCTCTCTCTATATATATGTATATTCAAATGTAATGTGTAAATAAAAATTATGAAAGCGTGATTTTGTTTGTTTTCCTTTAATGATTTCTACAAATTAAAATGAAATTATTTATTCATAAGTTGCATAGATTTAAAAAAAGGTATCCATACCTTTTAAATTTCATAATTTGAAATTGTAAACATAATTTATTCAATATATACTAATTTGGGTTTCATGTTCTTTCCTCTGAGCAAACTGAAAACATCAAAGTCTCAATATTTATAAAAGTAATTACATAAGAAAAATAATATAATAATTTTATTAGTAAGCTTTAAAATATTAACTTATCTAAGACAAATAATTATTTTTTAAAAGAACTCACTGGGGGAACTATATTCATAAGATTCAACATTCAATAATATGTAAAAAAGAATATATGTAATTTTTCAAAAACACTGCCATAGTCATTTGTCAAAATGTATCCTTCGGATAAAAAAAGGGGTGGAGGATATGGGAAAGGAAAGAATAAAGCAGTACCAAACGAATTAAAAAGCAATGTTAATTAATTATGCAAAAACAATAATTCCATTGAAAATACTAATTAAAATTTTAATATAAGAAATAAAATTATATAGCTAAGAAAATTTGGAGAAAATAATTCGAAATAATATATTTAAAAAAAATCGGAAGTTTTTAATAATTGATCGGCTAGCGTAATATTTACTGAACAATGGTTTCCTCAACGTTATAGGCAGAATCACGACATGCGCAGAACGGTTGAAAATTGAACAGAAGCGGTTTGTTTGGTACCTGACACGTGACTGTGAATTCACCCCATTCTCCCTATCTAGCATTGAGAAGTCTAAAACAAATTTCTATTGATGAGATGCTTGTTTTACTGCTAAGAAGAAATTTTATTCCTTTTCGTTCCTTCTCATTCGTTAGAATTTTTAAATATTAGACCGAGATTTGATTTTGTTCTTATAACCTTGTAAATATTGTGTTAATGGATGAAGTAATTTCGAAAAAAAAAGGGCCTTAATATGTTCGTTATGAACTTTTAAAGGAATTAAAATGTCGTCTATTAAAGAGCACACACACAGTAAATATCTAGTAACTTCATTTAAAAATGTTTGGAAGGTAGCGAAGGTTGAAGGAAATTTGGATTATACATTGAGTATTTCAAACTGCATGCGTGTACTTTCAATAATCCAAATGACGTAGAGATAGCTTTTGAATCATATGGGTTTACCGATATTGATGATACAGTTTTATTAAATCAATGTAACTAAAAGCATTTGCATCATGCAATTTCGATGTGAAATAAATTATACAAGAAATCGGGTATTTTTCTTTGAAAGCATGAAAAAATCTCCTATTGACCTCCATTCCAACATTCCGTTTTTGAACTCCATATCATTCGAAAGGTCTTAAATATCCCATTTAAATCATATCTTGAAACTTTGCTTTAGCAGTTTTTAACAGATCGAGAGCTAATCTGCGATGTTCCACATCAACCAGAGAATATACCGTTGTTATAAAACGAACAAGCTTATGTTTGATTGATTGATTAGGATCAGATAATTTAAAAATCGGGAGAAATTTAGATAAAAGTGTACGATGAACAGAATCGCCCAAACAGATAGTTTTAATAGAATGTAAAGACGTTTCTTGTGTGGCACCATATCAAAAAAACGGTTGATTCTACCCTTTTAAAAAGCTTATAACAAATATACACAGGGTGTCCCAGCAAGACCGGATAAATTCTGCACAGCCAGATTCGTTGTTTGGAATACATAAAAAATGTCCAACGATTTGTACCTCTATAACCCATAGTATTTGAGAAAAACGCGAGAGAAAATGTTATGACGTCATATTCGGTTTACGAAAAAACCCTTTATTCGAAACATGAACATCAGTACTTGCATTAATTTTAAATAGGAAGATGTTCGAGATGTCCCCCGCGCATATGGAGGCATACATGCGCGCGTCGTAGAATGGTTTATTGTACATGTTCTAGCTTCGTAGTGTCCACAAAAGTAAACGCACTGTGGAGACGAGCAACTAAGTTCATTTCTGAAGTAACTGAGTCTCGATAAACCAATTACTTTGCATGATCCCATAGGAAGAAATCTAAATTGACCAGATCTGGAGATCCTGGTGGCCATGAAACAGGACCCCGATGCCCAATCCAGCGGCCTGCGAATTCAATATCAAGCCAATGGCGCACAAGAAAGCTGAAATGCGCCGGAGCTCCATCATGCTGGAACCACAGGCCACGTATTGCTGCTAAGGGCGTGTCATCTAGGACATCGCTTAATACATTCCGGAGAAATATTAAGTATAAATGTCTCACGAGCCATTCAGGCAGCAGATATGGTCCAATTAATCAGTAGCCTAGCATGCCGGCCCAGACATTTACAGACCAGCGATCCTGATGCCTCTGCGGGCAGAGTGTTTGAGGATTGGAGCCGGACCATATATTGCTGTTGTGACTATTGAAGTTGCCACCACGTGTAAATCTTACTTCATCCGTCCAGAAGATATGTGCAAAGAAAGCATTATCGGTTTCATGTTGTTGCAATAACCATACACAAAAGTCAGTGCGTCGGTGAAAATCACATGGATGGAGACATTGAACGGTTCTGTAACGATATGGGTATAGCCCCTCTAATCGTAACAGCCTGTGCACAGTACTGCGACTGACATTCATATCCGTGGTTAGTGCGCGTGTACTCAACTCAGGAGATTCTTCCACCTGGCGAAGTATCGCATCTTTCTGCGCTGGCGTAAGCGCAGCACCGTGCGTTCTTCCACCAACGTCGTGCAGATTGTTTTTCGGGTACACGCTTCCAGTATTTCGCACTCTGTCGTCCAATCTACGGATCACGTCGACACTGGGAGAACGACATAATGGATAGCGACGAGAATACTCCCTAGCAGCTCGTAGCGCATTACCATTACATTCACCGAAGATTAAATACATACTGCAATATTCCCCAGCGAAATACATTATCACGTGAAGATTACCGGTAGCTACTAAATGCAGCCTTTAAAATACGTACAATTCAAACAACGGCTTGACGTCACTTCACGTAACTCAATATGCGCGCTGGACATTTCGTACATCTTCTTATGTAAACGTATGCAAATACTACAATAAATTTGCATATGTCTACTAAAGTTAAAAAATGGCTAGCAAAAATGTTGATAAAGTTGCTTAATGTCTAGTTACTATTTTTTTTTAGTAGCGATGATCGTAAACCGGATAATTTTTTCGTAAACCGGATATGACGTATACATTTTCTCTCGCATTTTTCTCGAAAACTATGGGTTGTAGAGGTACATTTCTCTGGCATATTTTATGTATTCCAAACGAATCTGCCTATGCAGAGTTTATCTGGTCATGCTGGGACACTCTGTATATATAGATATATATTTCTTCAAAAAAATTCATTTCTTAAATTAAATTTACGGTGATGTTAAAATTTTAATACCCAATTGAGCAAGCAATCCGTATCTTTGCCTGATTGACCAGAAGAGGGAAAAAAACCTGGTCATCTTTTGTCGTTTCTAAGCATAGAATGCCGATGCGTATATGAGAGCAAATATGGTTCACAAATTGCTTATTCCTTATTTTGCACCTACTGCCGACTGTTGCAATCGTGATAATTTGTGCAATATTCATCTTTTTTTGTGCGATTTTTGTTTAGTGATTATGCTATATTGCCATTTTCCAATTAAAATTTGTTTATTAAAAAAACGAATTTTGGAGAAAGTATTTAAAATATTATCATAACATGTATTAATTTATGCAATCAATATTTTAAAATCGCTTCTACTCTGGGAAGCAAGGATTTAAATTTTAGATTTTAATGTGGAATAATCTGTACGTTAATGTATCTCAAATTAAAAACCTAACCATGGTATAGAACTTTGATATGACAAAAATATTTTCCTTTTCCAGAAAAGATCTATATGTTACGGAGAATCATTGAACTCCAAATATGTTTGAAATCTGAAGTGAAGTAACAATATAAAGATGTTGTAAAACTAAAAATTTGTCATTTCCGATTTTTAATTGTACGGAAAACCAGAGAAAATTGTTTTGTAAGCTCATTGTCTTAAATACATTCCTCAAATTTTATGTTTTTAATTTTAATAAACAAATGTAGAGAGTAGTACCACTCCTTTAAACATTTTTTTTTGCTTTGGGATTAAATAGTTTTTCACAGTAACAGCTTAAGATATACTAAGTGTTTCAAAAGTAAGATTAAATATTTCAAACAGTGATATTCCGAGCGTTTTTAAGAAAAAGTATTTTACGCAATAATTTTTATACGTTATTTTATTTTTACTTTGTAAGTTTTCATTTTTTTTCCAGATGTCTGAAGAAAAATGGGAAAAACTGGATATCAAAATTTACTGCAAAAAAGAAAGCAAAAAGAAAACTTAATAAGCCATATCTTTAAAAGAATCGGAGAATACCCAAGCTGACGCTGCCAAGGACAGTACTTTTTGTACATCAACGTCTCATTACCAAAGGAACCAAACAATCGAAAAGATTTAGAACTTTTTTTTTATCCGGAAATCACCTTCAACTTCAATTGAGCCGGACGAAACATTCGGATTTGCCAGCCTCTGATGATCCCACTTTATGGCCAAGTCCAATTTTGCAAACATAAGTGCAAGCATTAACAGAAAATGATCCTAGATGTTATCAAAACCTGTAATATAGTAATTAAATAATAATAGTTATAGTAATTGAAATTGACTTCTAATGTCAATTACTCAAAAGACTAAATTAGAAGTAAATTTTCTGAGATTTTTATCGGATCTCTCCAAAAAATGAAGGAGTTAAAATGGATTGGTTACTATATTTTATTAAAAAAAAATTCCACTTACTGTTTTTGTTGCTATAGAATCGTTAAAAATTATGCATTGTAAAATTGAGTAGTTCTGAATTTAATGTACGATTTTATTGAAATAATTATTTATGTCATATATATGTCAGGTGAGCAACTTTTATGGTTCCAGTAACAAACTATTCGAAAGAAATTTTGGTAATTTTTTTCCAAGTGTACAGAAATGATTGCAAAATTTGATCCTATCATGTCTGTACATATTAATAGAACTCAAATTCAAAAAAGTATGCCTCATTACCTTGGAGATAAAACTCAAAATGCAGAAATTAGGCCTTTAGTGGAACTATAAAAAATTAGATTATAAAAATTATTCATATATATATTTTTTTATTTTACCCCTAATGTCAGCCATAAAGAGCAGATATCAGTTTAGTATTGAAGAAATCAATACGAGATATTTTAATTTAGAAAATACAGAAGTGAGTATTGAAGAAAGGTTTTTATTGCCTGGTCCTGCAATAGATATGACTGGTGAAGGACTAACAATTATCTTATTAATTGTTGTAAGTGAAAATGGTTTAGACATTTGTAGTTTACGCGATCATGCATTCGAAAATAATTCAATCATGAAAGTTAAATATAGTGGTTTGAGGAGAAAAAAAATTCCAATATTAACTCTAGAGCACTTTTTATACGCTTCCGTATTCATGACTTGAACTCTGTCGTAGTCTATGCTGTGATCAATTTAAGCGGTACATTTTTTTTGTCTTTATAAGAGCTTTCTCTCTCTCTCCCCCCCCCCAGTTCAACTAATAGTTAATCCGCTTTTAAGGCATGTTTCAAATTTAGCATTGAAACAGATTAATAACCCTGTTAATGTTTCAATTAGGACAGATTTTTGCTGTATGATATGAAATTACTGGGAAATATATATGGTAGTTTTAGGGTATAAAATATTAAACTAAGTTCATAGTAGTAATATTCCTCAGACTATAAATTTTAATATTTCTTAGGCATTTGAAAGTTTAAATAAACTGCTTTATGAAAGAATGTAGAGCTGATAATGGTTTCAATCATATGTTCATGGACAGTCTTAAGATGTTGATACAAGTTTTAAAAGCCATGAAATATTAAGATCTCACAAAATCCCGAAACAATGTTTTTATGAAAGTGAAGACCACCCTATACAAAATGAAGAAGTGAACTTTTAATTTTTTGGGGGGAATGTTACATGTTTTGATATCGACTTAAAGTAAAAGGTTTGATCTAACTTCTTATTCTGAAATTTTTGTAAATATTTCTGATTTTAAGAAATACTCACACTGAATTTAACACGATCAGGTCAATTTATACCAAAAATTGGAAGAAGCATTAACTGATGCAAAAAAAAAGGTGATATAAACAGTATTAAACTTATACATGAATTACAGTTTTTTGAAAAATTTTGGAGAAAATATAATGCTACCGATTGGAAATAAAATCTATACTGTTATCAAAAATTTATTCACTCCTTTACTAACACTTTACTTATTTTTTTAACTAT
Organism: Argiope aurantia; assembly: GCA_026543865.1. NCBI lineage: Eukaryota > Metazoa > Arthropoda > Arachnida > Araneae > Araneidae > Argiope > Argiope aurantia. The sequence goes on from JAPMOR010101098.1 coordinate 6,759, forward strand.
TCCAATCTCAGTAGCTACAGTAGGGAAACTATTACAAAACTAGGGAGGGGGATCCAAGATCCACTATGTGTCAAGAGAGAGGGGGATATCTTGTGGGTTTTCTATAAAAAGCAATCTTTTACAAAGATTTACTTGTGAATAGATTTGCTAGAAACAAATGCCAAAAAGTTCAATTTCTATAATTTGACTCCTATGAAATGTCGAAATTATTTTGTTTAAAATTATTTCAATTTATTAAAATGTGATCAAACACAATTTATATGAAAAAAGATAAAATGAGTTAATGTAATGTGGTGTTAATAAATAATTAAAATATTACAGGGTGCGGCAGAAAAACCTGGAAAACAATTTTTAGTATAACTTGATTAAAAATAAATAAATAAACAAAATATAATAAAAATAATAAGAGTAACTTCTACTAATAAATAAATTTAATTTCTTTCAAAGTGGCCGCCTTTTCCAACGATGTAGAGGGGCAAACGCTTATTGAAATTTTCAACAAAGGACCGCAACTCTTCCTTTAATCTAACCTTTAATCCTCAACCTTTAATCTAACCCATTCCCGCCGAAGACATTGCTTTAGAGAGTCCAACCTTTTATATTGTTTAGTGCAAGCCTTAGACTCCAAAATGGACCATACGCTGTAATCATGAGATTGAGATTAGGCGAGTATTGTGCCCATTCTCCAGATGATATCGGGTCCAGAAAGTACGCCTTGCACCACTCTTTTGCCTTTTTAGCTGATGAGGAGTCTTGATGAAACTCCCATTTTACAATGCCGAAATGCCTTTCGGCCTACGGAATTACAACAGCTTTTAGAATGACCCGTTGGTACACTTTTTGATTTATTTTAACGCCCTCATCCACAAAAACCAGAGATGTTTTGCGTCTTAACCAAATTCCGCTCCAGACCATGACCGACTTTGGATTTTTGCGATGTTGACCAATTGCTGAAGTGCTTGGAGCGCCTACAGATTACTGTCTATAGTTGTAGGAGTTATGAGCTTTTGGACATTAAAGAACTTCTCATTAGTGAAAAGGAATCTCTCTCAGCGTTGACTTGCGGCTCGTCTCAAAAGTTTTCATCTTTGTAGCCGCACGAGTTTGTTTTCTTCAATCAGAATCTGAACTTTTTGGAACTTGTAAGTTTTCGTCTGTTTTTGCCATTCGCCGCATTAATCGGTCAGTTATTTCCATTTCACGAGCGATATTTCCCGTGGGAACCAAAGATTTCGTTGAACTCGCTTTTGGATGGCCTTACGGTTATTGGAAGTGCTTACCACACGTTTTCGTGCACTTCCTGGACGTGGACCATCATTGCCAAGTTCTTTGAAACGGCAGATTACATCAGACAATGTTTGCCGAGGCACATTAAGTAAACGAAAGAGTTGTTTTCCTTGCTTAAAGAATTCTGAAATTGCAGATCTTTTGCTTGACTTCGTAAAAATGGCAAAAAAAACAAAACAAAAAAAAAACATGTAAACTAAAGATACTTTATAAAATATGTTATAATTGAAGTGGTAGACAAAATGAAACGAACAAAAATTAAAGTGAATTTAATTGACTTCTGGTCTTTGATGTAATATTTTTGTCCGAGTTTTTTTGCGCACCCTGTATTTCATATATACATATTTCTCCTTCGCAGTTTGTTTTTCAAATATTTAATATATTAAGTAAGTTAATATATGTAATGCTTATTATTCGGTATTATTTAGTTTGACATGTCGTTTTGTGTGCAATACTATTTCTTTTAAACAAATATATGCATAATTCTTTAATAAATGTGTTTGAGGGTAGGTTTTAACAAATTTAAAAATACTGACACATTTAAAAAATTAAAAGTAAAACTAATTTTTACTTAACATATTATATTTATGAAATAAAATGGCACTCATTAGATATTCACCTAATGGTGGTAGTTAGGATTGGAGCAGCCATGGAATTCGGAGCTATATTGTGACTGATTTATCCGAGAATCTACCATAAAAAATAATAAAACAAATTTAGTAGAATTATAGTTTAACATGATAAAATTTACAATTCCAGATAATCTTTTTAAACAGTAATAAAACTTCAATAACAGTAAGAATATCATCTTCTGGTGTGAAATCAATCAAATAGTTCACAATATATGCAAGCATCTACAAAATTTAATTCAAACATAGGAAAAACAATATACATGTTCAAAAGCCACTTTAAGAGAAATTATTATCAATTCAAATGAACCTTATAGTAGATGCTTATAAGAGTGTAAAATTTATATTGTTTATTTTTTTAAAAAAATTGAACATAAGTTTAAATGAAAGCTATATGTGACAATCAGAAAACCAACAACCAATGACTTGGCTTCATACAAAGATTCACACTTGATATTCTGTAGAATTGTTATTGCATGTATTTGACCTTATGGGTCAGAAGAAGAAGAAAAAAATTGCAGATAATAAAATTATGAAATTCTGATTCTTCTTGTGTATAACACAAATCATAATTAAACAAAAGATTTCCATGCAAAATTTGGATTAAATACATTCTAGGCATAAAGAGAATGAGCAAATTAACAGTAAACATTCTGTCTCAAAGGTATTTCTGATACAGAAAAATGCAAAATAATAACTACTATAAATTAATAATGTTAAATAAATTTGATAAGAAATTGACGAAAATTACAAGATTGGTTGTGTAGTGTACTCTCCATCTATAACAGAGTCAAGACCAATTTGTTAAAAATCGTTTGGAAACTAACAGGATAACATTGATAGGATATTATGATTACTTTTGTCACAAAAAAGCTATTCAAAGAAAAATTGTTTCACTTCAGAGCAAAGAACATGAAAGATTGAGACAGAAAGACAGTTTTAGGGAGGAAGTACTATTTTAAATAGGGTTGCCTTACAAATATGGGGGAAAAAATTCTGTTTTCCATGTATGTATATAGACTATAAAAGGAAACAACATTCATGTGCAGTGTAATAGAATATAAACAAAACAGTATAATAGAATGATAATACTGCCCCTCCCTCCATTTTTATCAGTGAAGAACTCAAGAAATAAGCATAATTCAGCATTACTTCAAATAGTATATTAAATAAATGTTTAACGTTAAGTGAGGAAAAAAAAGGTATTGATCACATACCTCATGCTCTCTAATTTAATTAGAAAAAATTAAGGATTGGGATGAAATGTGCTACAAAATAAAATTCTTGTTATCATGACAAACCATTTAATGATTACTTAACAAATAAACATATTTGATCATTGCTTTCTGGAAATTTTTCAGTCTTTAAAGGCCTTTTGTAGCAATTTAATTTGCAAAGCTTTGTGTTTGTTCACACCTTTTTTTCCCCCCACCCTGAATTTTTTCTGCTACTCTAAAGCTTTAAAATAACTTCATACACACTAATTTTGGATACTGAGACGAATCTCTTGAGCTAGGAACATTTAAGACACCTCCATAAAGCTTTATGATATTATATACAGATCAATTAAAGAATATTCTTTTAAATTTTCAGCAAGCATACTAAATCCACTTTCCACCATTGCAATGCAATGTGACAATACAAGAATTATTATTATTTGACTTTCCAAAAATCAGAAAATTCTTTGAACCTCAAAACATTAGAATGGAAAACATCTCGGAGAATTTCTTCATTAAATGAATCAAGCTGTTCTTTGAATTTACTTTTTAGTTTTTTCAGGAAAATTTCAAATTCGATCTTTGCATCTTCTGAAATGCAATGGAAATTTGTATATCAGAATCAAGAAATGTAAACAAATTCACCATTCGCTTTACGCATAATACTACAATGTTCTTAAATAAACAGGTTTAAACAAGAAGCAGCTTTTATAACAGCAAAACTTTTAGACATGCATGCAAATATTTTTTTTTGTACCAATCTTGACAAATATAAAATACTCTTCTAAAAAGGCTCTTTTTTTCCGTTTCAGTGGCTTCCCTATTATTCATTTAGCTTGAAGTCCCTATTCCAACATCGGTAGTTTTTCAGTCTAGAAAACAGGGCTTGTCTATGCAGAAGAAAGAGGGAGGCAGTAGAAAAGAGACGAACTTCACCACTCATGAAGTGCGTTGTTTTGTTTTTAAAACTATGGCGACAATCTTTTATTCAAGAAATGCTTGTAAAGATAAAAATATTTTTAGATGAAAAAATGTAAGAAATTTAAATTTTCACATACTTTTCTGGCTTCTAAGGGAATTTTCAAAATTCCATGCACTTTATCCGTTTTATCAATAATTTTTAAATTCTCCATTTTTTTTTCAATTTTCGTTGTTCTTCCAGTGTTGTCACAACCCAATTTAAAACTTATGCAAATGTTGCCTGAATTTTCAAATCAAATCACATGCAAAAAATAAAATAAACCATAATAATAGAATATCTTATACCTTGGCATGAAACCACACAAATAAATATAAACAACCAAGCATAAATTAAATGTTCAGAATTTTTGCAGATTTATTTAAAAATAAATCTAATACAAAAATGATTTCAAACGTGGCAAAAATATCTATATATTCAAAGGCTATTTTAGAATAATTCATCGACAATTCAAATGAAAAATACTTCTCAGAGCATAAAATATATACTGAAATAAAATGTATGTAGACATGAATTTATATGAAAATTAGACATGATCATCACAAAACAAACAACAAAGACTCAGCTAGATACAATGACTCATTAGATTTGATATTATGCAGAAAACTGTCCCATTTTCAGAATGACTGCCCCCAAAATATGAAAGCAGAAGAGTGATTTAGAAAGAAAATAAAAGATATAAAACCTGTGTAAATTTTGTCCATACCTTGAAAAAAAAATTACATGTAATAATAAAAGAAACTTATTTCCTGCAGATAAAACAAGTTAACTTAAAAATAAAACCAATACAAAAATTAATTCAAAGATACGAAAAACAATATATATGTTCAAAGACCATTTTAAGACAAATTATTAAAAATTCCAATTATTCATATATATGCTTATACTGTAATAAAATAAATTCGAATTTAAGTTGAAATAAAAATTATATGTGATTATCACAAAACAAACAGCAAATGACTTAGCTTCATACAAAGACTCATTAGATTTGATATTATGTGGGAGTGTCTAAGTACAAATTTTTCATGATCGGTCTGAGAAAACCATATGCAGAAAATAAATTATGAAAATTCGATTCAAATATCTACTCTTAATAAAACAAAGAAATTCTATATGTTTTACAGTGCTAAGAAATTGTGTTCAAACATTTGGATAAAATATATTTTAGGAAAAAGCAAAGTGAAAAAATTAATAGTAGACATTTCACCTTGAAGATATTTCAGACAAAGAAAAATAAAGTTAATTTCTAATTAAAATTTTTAATTAAATGTGATAAGAAATTAGACAAAATAACAAGAAGTTCTGCAGGATATCCATCTGTCACAGAGACAAAATATTTTTAAGAGATTTTGAAGGAAAAATAATAAATTGATAAGAAACTACATTCTGAATAATAATTTCTATCAGAAAAAGGCCACTCATAAGTGGCAGATTAGCCAGGTTGCCAGTTTTCCCAATGACAAGTGGACCTTTTACACATAGCTCAATGTGGGCCATCAGGCTGGTATAGGAAAGTAAGAGAACAAAAAAGAGATTATATTCTAGCTAAGAATTTCTAGAATTTCTTTTTGCCTTTAGAAACTAAGTAAACAAAACTATAAATTGTGATTTGGTACAAATATGCAGCCAAATAATTTGTTAAGAAAAATCTTCGATTTGAATCAACTAACAGATCATCAAAGGCTACAATTATCAATAAATAAATGAATACCATAATCACCAGAGAAGATTTTCTTAATGTAAGGGGGCATGAAAATTCAAAGCATGACTAAAAAAATAAATTTATCAAAATAACATAGTTAAGCCATCAAAAAAGTAAATTTGTTTGAAGAAACAAACTGAATCAATTAAAATGGACAGTATTTTGTAACAATAAAAACGTTTATAGCAAAAATTTAAATAGATTATGTCTCAGATTTCTAATAGAAAAGTAACATTAGAATTACTGAATTGATGCAACGAGGAAATTGATTAGACTTTCATTACGATATTGGAAAGCACCGCTGAAAATATGCATAAAACCTTTTTAAAAAAAACTGCCAAAAGCAAATACAACTAAACTTCCATTTTTTGAAATACTGATGAAAACTTAATCTTAGATGCAATAAATTTAAATGACGCAATGCTTGTACAGCATGAATATTAAAGATTTTAACATCAAACAGGATATATGATAAAGTATATGACAACCTTTATGAGCTTCATAAGGGTCGTCTGCATGCTATTAATCACTCAAATTTGCAAAAAAAAAAGCATTTATAGCTAAAGCTCATTCGAAATAGATGAAGAAATTCACTGTCTGAGGAAGTTGGAATCTTCAGTGCTATTTTCAAATGAAAGCGAATTTTACGATGATTTCGATGCAGAAATAGTTATTAATAGAGTTGCATAATTGTCTAGAGAATTAAAATGCTTTTTGACTTTTCCTTGAAGTAGTAAACCATGTGTAATATATTTTTGAACTGTTAATCTTCACTAATAGGAAATTTTCTTTAAAGATACTGAAACTGGTATAGTTTGCAGTTTAAGCTAAAAATCTCAAAATAATAACGTAATTCTGAAATATCGGTTTGCTTTATACTTATCAAAAATTAATACAAAGTTTAATATTGATTTGCAATTATATTTGATAATCCTTCCTTCCTTCCTTAAACATGCATAACAATTACATACCATAATTAGTAATATTTTCAATATAATGATTAGACTAGAAATAAATTGCTAATTTATTGTTTCTAATTATATAATCATATGGTTTTGAGTGAATGAGTTCTCTGTTGCTGCCTGCTAATCAATATTTTCAGACCTAGTGCATCACTATTTCAGAGCATAGAATATGAAAAATCAAGAGTGAAATTACAGATTTTTTTTAAAAAAAAGACGCATGATTTAAAACTTATACAAGTTCTGTCTGAAATCTGATATCAAATCACATATAATAAATTAAAAAAAATCTTAGTAATAAAAAGAATCTCTTATGCACTGCAATGAATTTAAACCATATTATATATCCCAGAGTATAAAATTAATATTGCATTAAAATAAAAGAGGATCTAAATTTGAATTTAAATTATATATTATCATCAGAAAATACACAGATGCCCGAGATCAATGCAAAGAAACATTAGATTTGCTATTATGTAAAAGTGAAGTACGCATTTTTTTACTGCGATTGATAAAACAATCTACAGAAACAAAATTAAGAAAGTAACTGAATCCAATTTAAATGACACAAGAAATAATTTAGACCAAAGAAAATTCTAAGTCTTTTGCATTTTTATAAAACTTTAATAATTACTTCAAATATTTGGCTGGAATATGTATTAGGGATAAAAAAATAACACAAAGTAGTGGTAAATATTCTGCCGAGGAAAAATGCTAGTCGATAAAAAAATTATTGATCTAGATCTCAAATTTTTAAGTGAATCTAGAAAGAAGTCAGGGAAAAAAAATGATAGTTTTTCTAGGATATGTTCTGTTTACCAGAGAATCAAACTCATTTTTTAAAAGAGCACTTACAAGGAACAGAATATATTAAAAGTTAACTATACTTTGAAAGAAAACTTCTACCACAAAAAATAAATAAATAAAAAAAGGCATTTAATTCAAAATTGACCCTTGTCATGCTTATAAAATATGAAGATTCGAGACAAAATTGACAAATTTTGAGAGGAAGTACAGTTTAAATCTTATGTAAATTCTGCCTGATATATGAAATCAAATCATATAACAAATGAAACAAATTTTTGATTAACGTCAAGAACTCTTTAAAAACAGTAAACCAAAATAACGCTTAATAATAGTATGGGTATCTCATGCATGGGAGTGAAAACAATCCGATTTTTCATGATACAAACAATCATGTGCAAATATTTTTTCAAATTCCAGTAAATAAAGCACTTATGTGTAAATTTAAAGCCACATCCTCCCCAATGTTCAAAAATTGGAAACATTATGGGCTTGATGGTCATTCAGAGTGAAATTACTAATAATTCAGATGAAAAATATAAATGCTTCTTAGTGTATGAAGTTTATACTGTGATAAAGTATAGGTGGATCTAAGTTTCAATAAAAACTATACATAAAACATTCACAAGCAACACAACAAATGAATTAGCTTGATAGAATGACTCATTGAACTTATATAGAAGTATCATATGTAATATTTTTGTTCTTGTTTGGCCTGGCAAAAGAGCCTGCATAAAAATGGAGCACAAAAAAATTGACTTGCATCTAATTTTAATATAGCACAAGAAAAAAATTAGGCAAAAAATAAAAATAAAAAAAATTAAATGACAGATTAAGAGAGGCAGTAAGAATCAAAATTCATATGAATTTTATTTGATCTTTGACATTAAATCACATGTAACAAATAGAACAAATTTGCTATGCTAAAACATAAATTGATTCAAGGATTGGAAAGTGAATAAATAGGTTCAAAGGCCACTCTACAGGCAAAAAACTAACAATTCAGATGAATCACGAATATGTCTTTCAGTGTATAAATTTAGATTGCATTCAAATGAAAATAAATCTATGTTTCAGTAAGAACTATAACATCTGACAAAAGCTTGGGCTTGATACAAGGTCATATCAGATTTGAAATTACAAAGAAATGTCAAGTACACAAACTATTTTCATTGGGTATTATTAAACAACCTGCAATATATATATGTAGTGACGAATGCCTGATGACGAGTGCCATCTGCTGGCCAACAGGTATTGATGCTTATTAGAAGGAGTATGGAGCAGACGTGTCTCTGAACTAAAGACGCGACGTAGTTCTAGACGAGAGTTGGGTAGTGAGTCTGTAAGACGTACAGCTCACGCTCATGTATCTTTATATGTTTTATGTTAGGACAGTAATGTTTTGTCCTTTAATTATAATAAATATATTTTCATATTAATGCTGATCGTTGCCATTTTCCACATATATATATAAGAAAATTAAACTCAAGTCTAATCTTAATATGGCATAAGAAATAAGAAAATCACAAAAAAAAATGTTTAGATATTTTGCATCATTACAAACTTTTTATTTCTATGTAAAAACTTAGCATTCACATATTAAAAGAAAACAGAAAGTTTAAAGTATTGACAAACATTTTCTCTACAAGAGATTTCAGGTATAGAAAAATCTTGGTCATGTAAATTCAATTTTTTTTTTTTTTTTGAATGAGACATATAACTTTATCATTTGATATTTTGAGCCACTCAACTCTAATTCCTTTATTTTTAGTTGAGAAAACTGCCAAGAATTTTAGCCACTGGCCAAAGTAATCTCTTAGAAGAATCACATTCACTAAAGACAATGTCTTTCGACTAATATCTTCAACTATGTAACAATTTCCCTTTTTACACGGTTGCAACTGAACTCTCAATTATTCATGACAAAATCTGTTTCGTCTGAGGTTTTAATAATGTTTCTAATGTCTTCTAACATCAATATCATCACATTTATCCAAATCCAATACTCTCAACATGGAAATGTAAAACATTGAAGGAGTGAGAGGAATGAGGTCATTAGGATCTTCAGATATGCAAGAGGTCTTGAGTTGATGAATGCTTTGCAATCATATGAGATAATGACCATGTTTTAATAATTCCTCAAAATTCTAAGAAGTTTCAGTTTCATTTGTACCACTTGCTTCCAAAAGCCACTCCACCAAAGGGCAGAATGGGGGGGGGAGAGAGGTAAGAATTTTCAGCATATTCTTATCGATAAAAGAACTTTTGGTTTACAAACTTATGGACCATGAAATATATCAGGTAAAATAAATCAATTTGTGCTTAAATAAAATACAGAAATACAACAACAACTTTTAAATTATATAGAATTCCTTAATATTTAAAACACATATTCGTCAGAACTTTACAATGGTTGTAACACCGCAAAACACACAATACAGATATTTCAAGATATAAACTTAAAACGATGAAGATGCTGTGGAAACATTATTAACTTGGAAATTATTGTACTGAAACTTCTTATGAGTATTGTAAAATGATTTAATAAATTTCAAAATATAAGGCAATTTTCAATTTAAAACAATATTTTAATTTAATACTATGAATGGGAAAAAAAACCTGCTTTACACCACTTACCACTTTTGATGTAAATTACAAATAGTAGACAGACGATTCGGTATTAACTGGCATTAAATACTTAATTATGGGCCAATCAATTTTCCAGATGTCTGTTTCTAAGTGAAAGTAAAATACAGTAACTTGGATGATGCTCAGTCGATTTGTATCGATCAAGCTGGAAATTCTTTCCAATTACACACATTTTTTATTACATGCGTTGGGAATCGATCGTCTTATTGAGTAACATTAGACAACAATTGTTGTCCGTTAAAAAGCACTGTTGATGGCAGGAGGATTTCTGGAATGGACTCATTGAGAACATCTACCTAAACATCGACATCATGTTAGGTAGCATGAAGCAAAAGAAGATAACTGGATTTCTTTGTTGGATTTGTAGAGAATGGCAGATGTTTTGACAATAATTCCTGCATTGGATAGTGTTTCTGAAGACAGAAGCTGATTGCCCTCTTTTAGACTGGAGAGAAGGAACAAAATCAGGGCAGGAAAATTATAATAATACCATCTGTAGTATCAAAAGAAAAGATAATAGAGTTAATGTAACTGCTACAATGTATATTTGTGAAATAAGTATTGAGAGGAAGAATTGTTAAATATGAATGCTCATTTTCTCTCCTTAACTCCCTCTGCACCCTCCCCAAGTGTATAAATGCCTTTGATGTTTTTCAACAATTGCTGTGTAAATCTTCAACATCACAAATTATTGTGGTCGATTATAAAATGAAATGAAAAAAAATTTGAAATAAACTGAAACGGAAAAATAATGGTAAACATTCGTTTTGGAAGACATTTCAGGCAATGAAAAATCTAGAATAAAAGTTACTTAAAAATTTTAATTGAATCTGGTAAGGAATCCATCTATAAAAATAAAAAGATTACTCTTGCAAGATATGCTCCATTCAACAAAATTAAAATAAAACAAATTTTAAATAAAACAATATAGTGTAAAGAAACTATATACTGAATAATAAATCATACAAAAAACCCGCTTTAATAACAAAATTATGAAACCCTGTTTCAAAGCATAGAAAATGAGAACTTGAGATAGAATTTCAAAACAAAAAATTCAGAGCATCATAAGCAAGAAATATTTTCCCAGCATCTAATGAAACAAATTTCAGAAAAATAAATTGTGAAAATGAGAAAAAATTCAATATTTTATATCATGCGTGCATTATTGAAAATTATAAGACTTCCTGCAGCTTTACAATTTTTTTTTAAAATTTTAGTTAAAAAGTTTAAGTGAATGGAATATTTAGAAGGCATTGCTGGGAGCAAGATGTTTTTTCCAGGGTAAGAAAAATAAATAAAGGACACAGTAAAAATAATAATAACAATAAAAATTATGGTGTAGCATTAAAAGGGAACAACATTTTGACACCATCTCTTTTGTCTTCTAAAAGATTTAATACCATCAAAAACTCTTGAAATTAAAAAGAATTAATTAAAGAAAGAGAAAACACAAGCAATCAAAGAATATACCTGAATCAAGAGTATAAAAAAAGAAATTTCAAGACAAATATAACAGGTGAAAACGGAAGTCACATTAAAAAATTATTTAGCATTTTTTCTGATAGTTGGCATGTGATCATATTTTGAAATAAAATAAATGGTTCAAGAATAGAAATCCTTTGAGAAAGAAAAAAAAAAAGGGCTTTTCCAAAAAACCCATTAAAATGTTCATGATATAAATGAAATTAATAACTATTTAGAAATCATACTTATTTTATATAAACATAATTTCACATTTGTCTTGCAAGATATTAAATAAAATCTTTCTTCCTCAGCTTTCAATAAAGAAAGACAATCGCATAATTAAATATTTCATGGAACTATGAAATTGGTCTGAATTTTAGTGCAACAATGTAATAACCTATTGCTGAAAATTAGGCAAAAAATATTTTTACAAAATTGACAAAATGCAGGAAAAATTTGCACAATTGTTAAAATCGTGTCATTAAAAGGATGGATTTAAACAAAAAAAAAAGTTTAGAGAAGTATTAATATCATTATATGGTGTAATACTTTCAAGAAAAACATATAAGGGAATAATTAGGGATAAAAGGGAAAAAAATTATTAATCATTTGAAACCTTAAAAATAATATGAACAATAAAGATAATTTTGAATCAGATACTAAAACCGGATTCATCCCTCCCCCAATAATTTAGAATAAACCAAATATTTAAATTCTAGAATTTTAAAACTGGATATTTTTTTTTAAAATCTTTACATTTTAGTAATAAAATAGAAAATTCCAAATAATATTTGATAATACAAAATTCATACAAAAAAATGCAAAATACAATTTTATGTTAAAACTGCAAAATTGAAATAAAATTTTGAAGTGAAGATAAATATTATTTTTTTTTTTTGACAATAGCAAAGTAATTGTGCAAAACAGCATACTGACTGATTTACTATTTCAAATGGTGTAGTGGAAAACCTCTCATCAGATACAAAATGTTCTATAAAAAATTAAAACCTTAAATGTCATTATTAAACTAAGAAGTTAAATCTGTTAATTAAGTTGAAAATGTATAGAAATGTGAACTTAAAATTAACTAGTAAATTAAATAAATAAATAAAAACTTAAAATTAGCCTTTTTCTTTATTTTTATTTCCTGTACTATATACTGTGCCAATAGATTTCATATTGTCCACATATTATAAAAGACCTTTTTATAATTTAAAAATAATATATTTATAATTTTAATAAATATTACCATCTTAGAAATTATTTAAAATTGTAATAATTACCATTATTGTCTACATTCATCCTATAAAAATACAATAAATATCTTCTTTAAATGCTAAAATATTAGAAATACATGAAATCATATTTGCTATAAAACTACTACAAGTAAATGTGTGTATTAGAAGCTATAGTTTCCACCATATTTGAGCAATTAAAAAAATATTTATTTTTTATTTAATGTTACTGTCCCAAAACCTACTTCATTAACAAAAATATTTTAAATTTATTATAACTTTTTTAAATTCAAACTAATATTATATATATATAAATACAAAGAAAGAAAAATGTAATATTTTGGCATCATTCATCTTAAATATGATTATCTCTAAACCTGGTAAGTGTGAGAATTTCAGAGCCTCCAAGTCCTTCTCTCCCTTTAAAGAAATTATAGCAGGGGGACACCGAGCTCTAATTGAAATGTGTGGTCAGTTCCTTGCCTCCTGTGTTATTGTTTGTGGTTTGAGGGAAAGGTTTGCTTAATTTGTTGCTGAATTTACACTCATGTGTGTTTGAAAGATTTCAGATGCATTCTTTTTGTTTGTATTTTATCAATGCTTTAGAATTAAGACCAAATTTTAAAAATAAAACAAGAGTAAACTACATTAACATCAAACATTATTATCTGCGAATCTCCAAAAGTGTATTCTTTCAAAAGTGTATTTTCTTACTTATAAAGTAGGAAAATAAAATTGGTATTTTTGGTTAGTTTTTTAGAATTAATGGTCATTTATTTTTTTAACCTTTATATGAAGAAAATAATAATGATCAAGAAAACTTCAATCAATGGGAAATTATTTTAGCAACAAAAATCTTGAAAATGCAAAATTATTAAAGTAAAATTAGCCATGCTTTTATTTGTTTTTTAAAAATGATCAATAATATTTCGACAAACCTCGTAGATATAGTGCATTATTAAATAAGGTGTTTATAGCTCGAAAAACTGAAAGGAACTGAATAGAAAGGCAGAAAAATGTACTATTAATATTTATCATTTTGGAACAGGAAATTTAAAACATCTCTTATTTCAAAATATCGGCAATAATACAGAATGCAATTTGTAAAAAACAATTTATTTCTGCATTGTGTATTTAATTTCTCAAAAAACTAATTCAGTAAAGATGATCGCAAAGTGTATTTTAAAACAATTCTATCATATTTTGCTTCTTCAATTTTTATAATCTTTATATTAGCAGTTAAAGTACATAATGAAGAAAGAAAAAATACTCTGGCAATATTTTTATGGAAAAAATTACTGCTATTGATTGCCCATATCATCATTTTATACATTCTCATGAAAAAATTCTATTACATAATCATATAGAATTCTTACAGCAATTCAAATTAAATTCTTAATCAAAATTAATATTTTCGATTTAATTTTATAATTAATGCATAAACAGCAAGATTTTTTCATTTCTTTAAAATTTGGAAGTTTTTAACAAATAAGGTAATAAATAAAATTATCTGTACTTTTCATGCACATGTAGACATTTCTTGATATGTTTTCATAATTTTTCATTTATTTTCACATAAGTTTCTTCAAAATTGAAACTGGATGCATCAAATTTTAATTTCTAAATTTTAGACAATAACTGATTTAATTAACAATCACCATATTTTTCTAAACTGTACTAATTGCGAAAAATTGAGAAAAGAACAGTAATTGTTACAATTTTTTACTCAATATCTAATTAGGGTTTTTTGGTAAAGCAATAAATTCAGAAAAACTGATTTATAAATTAATAAAGTATCAGAAAATAAAGATGAGCAAAACTTCAAAAAGATATTTGAATAATTAGTGTCATTAAAAATAAATAAATAATTTTTTAATTGATTAACAAATATTTTAAATAATTGATTCAATTTTTTAATTGATCATCAAATATTTTAATTAACTTGAAGCCTTATTTGTATAAAAATTAAAATCAAACATGAAAAGATATTTCATCAGCAAGGAAATTAATAACCATTTAAAAAAAAGGAGTACAATTATAATATAGCAACTCTTTCTGTCACTCATTACAGGTAATAAAAGTTCATAACATACTTTAAATTTTGTTTATGAAATTTTGCCGCTTCCTAACGCTTTTTTTATTACTTGCACTCCCTATTCATTACTTTTAAATTTTAATTAAGTGTATTAATATTTTATGGTCAATATAATCATTACAGTGTTTACTGTAGTACTTAAATAAATGAAAAAGGCGATGATAATTTTGGTTATTGTCGTTTGGAATAACTTATTATGAAAGCGACGTATTTTGAACTGAAGACCGGAAAAAAAAAAAAGAGAAAAAAACACTAGCGTCTCAATCGCAACGTCTATCCCTATGGGATGGGCGAATCCATCCCAAACCATACTTTCGACAGGTAGGGACGTTTGCCCGAGAGGGGCAACAGGGATAAACGTTGTCTTTTAAATGTTGAGTTGTAACTCAACGCTTATCCCGGTTCAGTTGAATCGTTTTTCGTTGACCACGAGGGAATACGTTGTCATTACTTTAGCTTAGCATGTAAATGTGGATATAGTTTTCCCCTCTATTAATGTCTATTTTTAAATCACTATTTCTTATCTTTGAAAATGTTGTTTTGCAGTTTACAAATTTGTTCTTGTGTTGCATTTCATAAACGGATCATATATATTTTTAGAAATGTATAAAATTACATTGTGAATGAAGAGGTAATGTGATATTGATATTTATGTTTCATAGTATGTAATATGGAAATAAAACACATCATTTACCATTTCATTTTCATACTTTTTTTGTCATTATATTACTCTTATGCTTTGTAGTTTTAAGTAAATGCATGTTAAATTCTTGTACATTTAATAAACTAACAGGAATGAAATAACTTATTGAATTTAAATAACACGTTTTGTAAGAGACATATAACCAAAACGTAATGATCTAGGTCATCTTTATTTCTAAAAAAATAAGTAAGACAACTTTTACATAAATTTAGAAAAATAATTTTATAAAGTACTTACTGTAAAAACAACTTTATCACAAAGTTTATTTCCTACTCAGGGATCATAGTGTAATAATAGACATAGCATGTTGAGTAGTTATATATTGTAATCTTTATTGTATATCATGTCAAGCCTTTATTCAAGAAACCATTTTCTTAAATGGATTCTGATTTTATTAATGTTTGATTGAGATTTATTTTATTATATTATAAATTTCTAAAATTTTTATTATCAATTTATTTTCCTCTTCTCAATAAATAAAATAAATTGAGTTTTATTACTTAACAGATAAATCTCATTAAATGAGCTATATAAATATGAACCTTTTTAATGCATGAAATAAAACTATTTTCAATTCATGCTTTATTGATAATTTAAGTTCTTTTGTAACAAATTAGTCATACATAAATTATGACACAATTGTAAATATATTTAAAATATTTTCATTTGATGAAGTTATTTTATTAGTTCAATTAGTATTATTTGAAAAATAACATTTTAATAGTGTCTGTTAACAATTTAAAGTTGCAAAGAATTGTATTTTATAGTGATTTTTTTTAACATAGGACTATTTAAATTCAATTTTCTTATGACAAGTATAAAATTATATTCAATTACATAAAATTATTAAAATGTAACTCCCTGCGAATGTTTCGGAGGATATAAGTTTTTTTTTTAATGCTGGTTTTCTTTAAATTAGGGTTTGTATTTCTAGTTATTAAGTAATCATGTTATATAGAGTTTCATGTTCATACTTGCAGCTTCCTCAGTATATTTCAAAATATAAATATTCTTGAAAGATTAATATAATGGTCTTTTTGATAAAAAGATGTTCAGAATATTCACAATATTGCAGCCTGTTACTGACATTCTGAATATAGGAAAGGAAAAAAATCTCTATTTTTTAAAAAATGAAACAATTAAATTTCCCAGTTAATAACTTAAACAGAAGTGATATTGAACTAATATATTATGCAAATATAGAAAGCTTGAATGTTCAGCATGTCACATGTTCTATTTCTAGTAGCACCAATATGTTTCCATGTCAAAACTTTTTTTAAAAGAGGGTTAATGGAATTCGGCTTCATTCTATTTAGTTGTAGATGCCTCCAAATGGGGAAAGTTATTTTATGGTCACCCTGCAGTTTAATTACACAAAATTTTTGAAATATGGCAAAATGAAGTTTTAAGAATTCATTTAAGAAAAGTAAAAATTGGAGCAAAAAAATTAGGAAAGAATTAATTTTACCTGCTAAATCATGCAGCAGTTATTTTTTTTTTTATGTTTAGGAGTATGAATATAATATCCTGAAAATTCTACAATTAAATAACAAGCTAATATTTAATTTTGAATTAAGCAATAACACTTGGAAAAATAGAAATATAGTCAAATATCAAATTCTTATTGGTTTAACAGTATAATATAAACAAATGAATCAACATATAAAATAAAAACTAAAGAAAATAATTTATAGCACTGTATTACACAATTTTTTGACTAAACTTTAATAAGTTAATGTCATAACTAGGTAGTTTATAGAGGAATGAAAAATAAAACATCGATTGTTAGCTTTATACAGCTATAAAATATAAATAAATGTGTTCGTGGTAATTTCTTTCAGATTGTTGTTCCGTGACATAAAATCATATTGACAGTGTTTGGGAATGAAGTAATCATGTTAACTTTCTTTTGTGAATAATTGCAAGACTTATTAATTTATTTGAAAAATCTTGGTTGGTTTCATTATAAGAGTCATTAAAAGAAATAGTTATAATATATATAAACCTTATCATGAGAAAGGTTTTATTTGATTTGTCAAAATTTTTCTCATCTAAATCTTAATTCTTATCTTATTAAAATGATAGTGCAAGTTCACACATCACTAAAGTTTCTACTATTTTAACAACAAAATAATGACAAAATGAAATTCTCATGTTACTGTTTATCAAATAAAATACAAAGACATCCTTACAAATATGAAATCATGATAAAAAGAAATAATGATTAGCAAGTTCACTTGAATCACAACAAGGAAAACTAAAAGCTAAATTTAGAAGAGCCTACAGAAACAAACTGTTTTTTGAGATGTAGTCTATTTAACAGACATTGCTCACAAATGGTAAAATGTTTAATTTATGATGATGTAGCTCAATGTTAGTTAATAGATATTTTATAGAAATTTTTAATTTAATAAATTTAAATAACATTTTATAAAATTTCTAGGAGCAGCTCTCGTATACGGCCTAGTGGCGCCAGTTTTTCGCCAAGTCGTCGCCAATAATGCGTGTTTAGGATGTTGTTACTCTTAACCGGAAGTTTTGAAGTCACGTTAGGCTTATTTCTAAGACTGACAAAATGCACTAGACTATAAGTCAGGGGGTGGCGATGCCCCCTTTTTAATTTAAATAATTCAGATAAATGTTGTGATTATTGACTAATTGTTGAAGCCATGTTTAGGCTTACTCCTAGGACTGACAAAATACACGAGCGTAAGTCGGGGGGGGGGTATTGAAATATTTATGATAAAGATCCAAATGAAACGATTTATTTAATTATAAGTATAATGATGCATGATGAAATGTAATTTAAGTATAATGAAATGCTCAAAATTAATATTAAATGATGATGACGAAATTATTTTTTGCTCCGATTTTTTAAAAATGAATTCTTAATTTTATGCTGAATATGTTCTCATGAAAACGTTGATATTTTTTTCATTTTAAAAGCATAGTTTATAAAAGTTAATAGCTGTATATGTGAGCTACTCCTTATAAAAACACATAAAAATACTGAATATGCTCTAAGGTTTAAGGTTACCATAAAGAATACATAAGCCGATGACGGCAACCAGAAATTACCGTTTATCGCCAAATTTCTCGCCAATTTGGCGGAGGCCGTATACTGGAGCTGAGCCAATTTCTATTGCAAACGACTTTTTTTTTATTATCTTTATTGAATACAGAATAAGAAATGAAATAAGTGTTTTACTTAATATACAAACGAATCTAAATTTTTCAAGGCAGATTTTTTAAAAATTTCAAATGCAATTTAATTTCTCAATTGGTATATTTTATCTAATTATTAAAAAATATAGGGAGCCAAATATAGCATTGTAATTTTATTAGAAACAAAGAATTTTTCGAAAGCATACAATATATTTCATCATTTGTGCTATTTGACTTTAAGAGGCAGAAAAAAAAACTTAACACAAATCAAAAGAATATAATGAAAATAGTTATTTCCGCAACTATATGTATATGTAAAACAATAAAATTTATTTTATTGTTTTACAATAAAAAAATAATAAATAAAATAAAGTTGGATGGACACTAGAAACAAAGTTATAGCAAGTCTGCAAAGTCAAGGAAACAAAGTAAACAGAATGAAAGTAATTTGATTAAAAATTATTTTAAATATTTACATAACAGCTCATTTTTGCAAGACAGTTAAGAAAATGATATATTTGTTTTCATTAGGTTTGCTTCGAAATCATTAAGGAAACCAAAATATGAATGGCTTATAAACATAGATAATATACTCTCAATTAGCATAGGAACCATTATGCATGCATATTGTGCATTATATATGTAATTCTCATAATTGTGCTATAGGTTTAGGAAAAATATTTATTTTCATAAAATATAGAAATGTTACAGTGTTAAAGAATAGAGTAAGAATATTTATAGATTGGTACCCATAAGCCTACACTTAGCTGAATGCCTGCTAAAAATTTCTTTGGTAAGTGATTAAAAAAATGACTACAATCTGCTATTAATGAATTATATAGGTAATTCTCATAATTTATAAAAATCATTTATACACGAATATTTGACCGAGTTAGTCCAACAAACATTGATATTATATAATAGGAGATGCTTCGGATGTTAAATATTTAACT
Source organism: Argiope aurantia (assembly GCA_026543865.1). Lineage (NCBI taxonomy): Eukaryota > Metazoa > Arthropoda > Arachnida > Araneae > Araneidae > Argiope > Argiope aurantia. Next base: position 26,603 of record JAPMOR010101098.1, read on the forward strand.
ATATAACTTTCAAAAATCAAATAATAAAAACAGCAAACTATTTAGCATGTAACTAAATTGAAATATTAATATGAAATATGTCTATTGAATTGATTTATTTGGCTCTAATTTACAGTGTAA
>JAPMOR010101114.1:0-21698 GCA_026543865.1 Argiope aurantia
GTAAAAACGGTTTTCAATGTTTCATTAAAATGCCATTGATATTCAAATTAAGGGTTGTAAAGAATTTCAATGGAAGTTTAGAAACTTTTATCTTATTGTATACTACGCTCTCTCCGATATAGTTCTTTAATATGTTATTTGGAGTATAGAATTATTAAATAATTTGAGAAAAATTCAAAATAATCTAATATTAAATAATAATAAATGTGTTTGAATTATATCAATCACTTTTATTACAAATTTAAGAAAATTTAATAAATTTAAGAAATTTTTTATTAATCATAATCTAAAACATTTTGTCACATTTTATACAAGAATTATAATTGTTTTATAAGGGAAAATATTAAGTAGAAATTTCCAGAAATTATTTTTATAAATGTAGAAATGAATGATTCTTAATTTCTCCAGTACAGAATGAATTTTAAATCGGATGTAATATGGTTGAATTTGCTTTTATCATGCGATGGTCAAGTTTTAAATTAGAGTAAATTAGTTGAATATTTTACTTCATTCGTAAAGAACGGTGCTTACTTGTTTTTCCATATCTTCTGATTTCTTAACTTTTTAAGGAAATACTTAAATATAAATATTCGAATTTCATTGTAGATTTTATATATCTTCCTGCAAAAATATACATACCATATCTATAAAGAATCTGAAGAGCCTTCCATATCTCAGCCTTTAAGAACTATGAAAGATAAACAAGAAATCTTCGTTTTAAACAAGAATTTATAGTTATAATATACATTCGGTTGAATTTTGTCTTTGAAAATATAAGGTTGATAGCAGTAGATCGGGTATTTAATGTATATTTTATTCTATAGAATATCTTCAATATATCATAGCAAAATACTCGTTGAATTTGTCGTCAGTCATTAATGCTACTGATGGTTTGTTGTGGATATTCGAGAAATAAATAGCCTTTAATATGACTTATACAGCTACTTTATAAACTTACGAAGTTTGTGCTGAAGAATTCTGTGTCTAACTTTAAAGTGGTAAGTGAATACATATTAAAATGAAATTATAAACAGACAACTAACTTAACAGACAGACAATTTGTGTACTTCTTCTACAGCCGACCACCCCTCCACCACTGAACGTAGCAGTATCGACAGGAATTGTTGTGACCGACTGCTATCTTTAGCATTGTCCATCCTTGCTTTGACCGATTTGTCAAACTGATATTCTCATCGAGGTAATTGGCCACAAAGTGATCAATTACTGTCCTTCTTCCTTATCTACAAACTCTCAAATAGTTGGTAAAAAACTAATAATTCTTGACATCATGTCCTTCAGAGTTATAAGATTACCTGGTACCATCAGTACTGTACTTAAGTCATTATTTATAATTTTCAGATTTTTTCTTAGCTCCGAAATTTCAATACATCCCTTTAAATAGTGGTAAACAGTACCGATTCCTCCACCAAAGCATTTAGTGTCCTGCATATTTCCAAAGATTTGGAAGAATGCAGGAAATCTCCCATGTCCTGATATAATTTGAATTATCAGTGGATGGTATCTTCTTATTTTTATTTCTGGATTAGGAATAAAATCAAAAGTTACTCTTCCGTTTTTGGACATATACCATCTTTCAAACCATTGCAGCTTTATTTCTTCTCTTAATTCCAATTTTAAGACACCATTTGATTTGGGGACAACCATATCAACACCCTCTTTCTGTGCCGACAACTTTGCATATTGATCCGCCTTTTCATTACCATATATCCCAATATGGGCCTTAACCCAATTCAACTCTATCCAGTTGTTAGGTTTTACACTTTTTATCTTTTCTTTTATCGTCCGTATTTCCTTATTACAATTATGAGATGATTGTATGGCTTGTAAGACTGACCGAAAATCTGAAAAAATTGAGCACTTCTGTCCGTCCTCCACTCTTTCACAATATTCAATGGCCATCTTTAAAGCTTGTACTTTTGCCTGGAAACTTGTGGAATGGTTCGATAATTTCACAAGACTTTTACCGATCTCCTTCCCATAGTAGTATATTACTATTGCAGCTCCTACTTTATTTTCATCTTTTGAACCATCTGTAAAAATTTCTATTCCATCCATATCGGGGATTTTAATTTGAAAACCATGAATAAACCATTCAGCAGAATGTTGTTCGAACTTGTCAAAATACATCTCATAATCTTTTTTGCTGAAGCATTTGTTTCCTATTTTAACTTTATTACTAGAAGTTCTTATTTGAAATTTAGTGGAAATTTCCATTGCTGTGAGGTCCATTGGCAAAATTCCCGTTATCACTTGAAGGGCTTCTGTAGAAATGGTTCTATATGCCCCAGACATAATGATGAGAGGGCGCCGTTGGATTGAATTTAATGTTTCTCTGATTTTCTTTAGATTTAGCCTATGCCCCCATGCTCTGTGCCCGAAAAGAACAAATGGCTCAATAGCCCCAGTGTAGATTCTTCTTAGATGGTATTTCCTTTTTCCATAAAATTTATCCACAACTATCACTAGTTTATATGTTAATGCATACACTTTTTTCTTGACCTTACTAAAATGCTACGTAAATGTTAATTTACTGTCCCATGTAACTCCCAAGTATTTAATTTGATTTGACGCATTTATATTGCTATTGCTCATTTTTATTTTAGGCGGATCTGTTAATTTTAAATGTTCTCCAAATGTAATAGGCATTTGAATTGTTTTCCTTTAATTAAACTCAAGTTTATGTATTTTGCCCCATTTTACTAGCCTATAAATGATTTGTTTTCCTTTAATTTCCAGTTCATCTTTTGTTCTTCCCGCGATTATTAGTAGCACATCATCGGTATACGCCTGTATAAAGCAGTTCACTGGAAGATTGATTTTAAATGCAGAATTCATAACCAAGTTCCAGAATAACGGCCCGCTGCATGAGCTCTGTGGCATTCCTCTATCCATTATAAATTCCCAATTATTCTTTCCACCTTGGTAAATACATTTCCTTTCATTTAAGTAATCTTTAATCACTTCAAAAAGATTGCTCGGGCAATTCATTTTTATAAGGGCATATAAGATGCTTTTCCTCCATACTAAATCAAATGCTCCAGCTACATCCAAAGATATAACTGTTGTTTTTAGTTTTTGATTCATTGCAGGTTTTATTTTACTCCATAGCGCCTTTTGGGCTGCTTCACAAGAGTGGTTATATCTAAAACTTTGTTGATCATGATGCAGTCTGTTTTGTGCCGTTAATAGGTGCTGTACTCTTTGAGTTATCAGTTTATCCAAGATTTTACTTGCTGTTGTTAGCAAACAAATTGGTCTATAGGATTTAGGATCCTCTAAGTCTCTATTAGTTTTAGGAATTAAAATGAGTTTTGATACCTTCCACTGATTAGGGAATGCATCTAATTCTAGGCACTTGTTGTATAAGTATGAGTATGAGTATGAGTTGATGATAAAAGTTATGAGTTGAGTAAAAGTATCTTGATGATATGAGTTGATCTAAAAGTATGAGTTGATTCTTTCTATTAATTTCAGCAAGCATCTCCATTGGGATGTTGTCTAATCCAGGTGTTTCTTTTTAGCTATTTTATTAATCGTTCTTCTTATTTCATTAACTGTGAATATTTTATCTTTTTCTTTTGTTTTATATAACTCAATACTTTTCCTCATTTTCTTCTGCTTTTTACTCTCTTGGTGAGACTGTTCCTCTTTGAAAAGGCATCTCACAATAGTTTCTTTGCATTTTTGGTTTTTGTTCTATCCTGTTTTTTGACACCGTGCAAAACTGTTTTACTTTTCATTTTATCTGCCGCTAATTTATAAGGTAGCTCAAAAGAGTTCATTCTCGTTATTTCGCTACATAACTTTTCAACGTATTCAATACTTTTCTTTCTTAACATTCCTCTGTATATTGATTCATTTTTTTTTATAAATTTGTCTTCTCTTTATTCTCTCTTCAGTGTTTTTACATCGTTGGTATCTATGCCGCAAGGCTCTTGTCAGTTTTCTTTGTTTCTCCAGTTCAGTGTCCCACCAGGGGACCCTGAGATGATTTGTCTCTTTACTGTTTGATCTTTGGCTAATTCCTTGAATGAATTCTGTAAATTCTATTACCCATACTTCTAAATCTTTTTTAGTTTTTATTTTTTACATTGTTTCGCTTATATCAGCATATTTTTCAGCCACTTGAGAACCAATTTTTCGAATTTTCCACTTGCTTAATTTAAATCTTTTTGCTGAAAAACTTTGTCACCCATATTAATTTGAAAATCCAAAACGCCATGGTCACTCAGAGTACTTTGGATTACCTTCCAGTCCATTACTCTGTCATGCAGGTCTTTAGTTGATAAGGTGACATCAATCCAGCTTCTTCCACGTGCAGATTGAAAGGGTGGCATAGAGTTTGGATCATTCCGAATAACAAGGTTCTTCTTAAAAATGAATTCTACAAAAGAGCCAGCTTCATCTTGAGGTCTATGATCGGGAATTTCTTTTCTCCACAGACGATTATGAAGATTGAAATCTCCTTGAATAAGTATGGATGATGTACCCAACTGTTCAAACAGATTTCCAAGTTCTCTGCAGATTTCTTCTTTATTGTGAGTCGGTGGAAAGTATGCCTATACCACAGTAATTTCACTATTTCCCACTGATAAATTGGCTGCTACTATGTTTTCGCTAGTAAATCTTGTCAAAACAGAAATATATTGGTTTCTTACTGCTATAATCGCCTTTTCATAAGAGTGAGCAATTATTCTCCATACTAGGGGAAGTCCTATTATTTTTCCTTTCATTGTATATGGTTCTTGTAACAAGTAAACATCTGGAATATTGTCATTTGTGTACTCGTCGTATTTGTGCTGTCCTGTCTCCGTGTAAATAAACATCGTTGCTGTTTTTTTCTCCTGCCGTCTGCTGATTGAGCAGGCGGCAGGGCGTTCTCCACACCATATCACTTCCACTATCCAAACGAACTCGGAAATTTCGTAACAATATTTTATCTTCGTTATGATTTTTCATAACTGCCTCGATACTTTGCCAATTCTAAAAATAATTGAAAATTTCGGATACTCTTATGTTTGAGACCTTTTATAATATATATATATACAGGGTGTTGCCGAATTCGACCGACAAATTCAGAGGGGTGATACTAGGCATCAAGAGGGTAAAGAATCACCATACAACATGGGGTCCCAAACGACGTTTAAGAGATGAAATTTGCAAAAATATAGAGAGTCGGAGAACTGTTGGAAACTGTAAAAAATTAATACAAAAATAACAAATGGTGCTTTAACTATGAATTTAAATTGAAGCACGTTCTTAAAAGTTTTTTTCATGCTGGTAACAGGCAGATTTGATTATCTAGGGGGTCGTAAATTACTGAAAACGAAAAAGTAGTTTAGAACCATATTTGCAAAGAATATTAAAACTTGAAGAAAAATAAAATCTTGAAAATGTAAGGAGTTTTATTCTCTTTAATTTGGTATAAGCGTGTAGTGTGAAAACTGGGCTGTTTTAAAGATATTGAAGAAAAACTAAAATGGACACCAGAAAACATCGCTGCAACATCAGTACCGATATTTGCAGAGAGAGAGAGAAAGAGATTTGCGAATTACTGCCCATGTAGCATCAAAGGATACTGAAAGTGAAAGGACTCTATTTTCATTTATAAAAGTTTGCAATGCATTTTATTATTTATTTTTTTTTTATCTTGGTGGAATCTTTTGATTTTATGCATGATAAAACTTTAGGACATTAACAAGTTCATTACATTGGATCAAGCCCATATATAAAAGCTTCTATCTAATAAGATGCGTTACTATCTCTCGATTATAATAGAGAAGAGATAACATAATTAGATAGTCAGCGTGACTATCTAATTATGCGTATATACACAAGGGGTACAATGAATAAAACAAGGAGATTTGAGTTAAATTTTATCGTATTCTGTTCGCATCAAATTCTACACTGCTGAGACATTTTCCTGTCACCTCTATATGGGTGACAGGTACTCATCGTATTAAATTAGACTCCAGTGTCCTTCAGATAGTACCATTGGTATTGTTTGCTTCCCAAGTTCTTGCTCAAATGCAACTTTTAATATCTTATAATTAAACACCTATATTTAATTTATGCTCTTCATATACTAAGATCTACTATTTTATAAGAGTAATATTTTTTATCATTAATACCTTTAATTTAAACATGCTGATATTATATAAACATATTATTTAAGAAACAGTCTTTTTATTGGAAACAATTCTTTTGCAAATTTGTCTTTTAAAAAATTTCTCAAGAAATTTTAATTATTATCAGCGTTGATTAAACATTTTTTAGACCAGCATTTCTTAGTCTATTTGTAATGCCATGATAAATATAGGATTGATATTGTTAGATTACTGAGTCCGTATAGTCATCGGGTTTGCTTATAGTGGGTGTATGGTGTAAAAATAGTCCGCAGGCCTCAGTAACAAACGTCGACTTTATTAACACTAAGAAACGAATATATAGACGCCAAATATACAGCCGAGATAAACACAGAACAATACACAGCAGTACACTACAACAGACATATCCCACAAGTAGTAATCGGTAGCAATAACAACCATAGCACAAAAGCAGCACAGAATTCATCAGAAGGAGGGAATTCACGTTGCTTCACTCTACGTCCTCTCCAAACGCCTGCAATTCTCCTCTGTCTTCTCGCTTTAGCTCTATCGAACTACCGACTCACTACTACACGACTGGCTATTCCTCAGACAATTTGATGCTGCTTCTACTACAACAAACACCGACACACAGTTCAATACAGCTATCACTTGAGCTCCACACTACGCTTGCTGATCCAACTATTCACGATTGAAGCTTTCCTCAATACACTACTACGACTGAATGCAGCGTGAGACTGCGGGTCTTTTGTAGTTACCAGGAGGCGGGAAGAGAAGGTTCTGGATCAATCCGGCATATTGGATGAATCGCTAAAATTCTCAAAATTTCCAGTAATATTTATTTTATCACCAAATTCGTCGTCAAATGGTCGCCAAGCTCTGAGATCACTGACGCAGCACCCGATCAACACCAACAGAGCTGATCGTAAATCGTCTTTCCAGTATTTAAACTAATCCTGCTGGGAAGCAACATTACAGGTTTGTAACAATATTATGCCTCATTATATCATTAATTTTTTATTTGCAAATACGCTTTTATGCATATTTAGTAATTTTATAAATAATTATGTAAGTGATGCTCGACGATTTCATATAATTCTCAGGGGAAGAGAAATCATTAGCTGGAGTATGACTATTTTATTTGCCTTAATTTGTAATTAAAATTCTCCATCAATATACCTTCAGTAACAGTAAAGGAAGATCCATTTGTTACAATGCTTGTCGAAATAGAAAACAGCATACTCGAAGAGGCAGAAGCAATATTACATTCGGAGAAAGTAATTTTAATGCGCTTCTGAAATATTTTATTTGCGTATTTTCTTTTTTATTGGATAAATTAAAAAAAAAAAACCAAAAAAAAACCGTCTAAAATATTTTTGGGTTTTGAGCCTTTTAGTATATTGCAGAAAAAAATTTATGTTTTGTATCTTAATGAAAAGAATTAAACATTTATTATTATTCATAAATTACAGAGAATAATCATCTGTTTATAAACATAATAAATAATAATGCGGAAATAATAGTTTATGAATAATGTTTTTAAATGTTTTTTATAGGTTATTCGTAGTTTAAAGTAATATTTTTCTTTTTTAGGTAGTCTATAAGCATTGTTTTTCTTTAACACACGAAAAGCCTTTATTATCATTCATAATACACAAAGAATATCGCATGTTTGTAGAAGGAGTGTTCATATGAAAAGATACGGAACCACACTATGTGTATAAATAAAGACTTTATTCAAAGTATACACCATGGGCCTAAGCCTCAGCTTATTAATCTCATTGATTAATGAGCTGAAAAATTCCTTGTTCCCAGAATTCCTGTGGCCGTGACGAGACCCAGTCCTTCACAGCGTCCTTGAGTTCACCGTCCGAGTTGAAGCGCTTACCTTTCAGATGTTTTTTCAGTTGACCAAACACATGGAAATCGCAGGGCGGCATATCCAGGCTGTAGTGCGGATGGTCGTGCTGATCTCACTTGAACTTGGCTCCTCGAGTGTGATGCTGGAGACGTGTGGACGTGCGTTATTATAGAGCAGAGCCCTCCGTGAGTAGGCCCGGTCTTTTGTTCTTGTGGACCTGCGTAGTCTTCGGAGTGTCTCACAGAACGCATCGGATTTAATGAATCCTAAAAAAAAACATTTGAAAAAGAAAGGCTTTAACTCGACGGCGAACTCAAGGACGCCGTGAAGGACTGGATCTAAATCCAGGAATTCTGGAAACAAGGAATCCTTCGGCTCATTAATCAGTGGAATCGTTATGTTCAGGCCTATGATGTATACTTTGAATAAAGTCTTCATTTATGCACACAATATCGTTGCATACCTTTTCATTTGAACACACCTTGTACGTATGAATACAAAAATATGCTACACCATGAATAAACTTGTTTCTAGCTTGTTTTATTTTCATATTTCCTTTTTAATTTTAATATATGGTTTTGGTTTTATTCAAGCATATAAATTTGAAATGTAATAAGAATTATTCAATGTTTTAATTAGAATCGTATTTGAATTTAGATTTATAAACAATAAAGATGGTTATCAAATGTATTTATTCCACTTATTTTCAGTATATATTTGAAATTCCGTCAAATAAAACTCCAGAATATAATATATTCAAAAATTATAAAAATATATAATGAATATGTATTTGAAGAATGAATTAAATCTATAGAAATTTACATAAAATTAAAAAAGAAAACATGATAATCTTTTTTTAAAAATAATATTTTCTCTTTTTGCTAAATATTATTCGAATAATTCGAAGAATGTCATTTTCTTTATTTATGTAGATTCCTTATATTGATTTTTTATTACAAGTAAATCTGAATTCCTGGGTCATAATACAATAATTTGAAGAGTTCAGGAGCTTGCAATTTCTTTTCGATTATGAGTTTCCTGAAAAACTGGTTGAAGTATCCATTTTAGGATTTCTGATATTGTTTGTTTTGAATACATAAACAACAACAACAACAACTAATAAATAAGTAAAGGAGAAATCAAATCTTAACATTTAATGATTTTACCAAACGATATCATCAGAATTGAACCAAACGAGAATATTTTCAGGGAAAATTATGAAATCTTCGTTGCAGAGAGCACCAAAAAGAAGTCTTACTTGAAGAAGATTTAAGAACAAGGAAAAAAATTCGTGAGAGTTATTACTCGGAGTTTTTGGCTTTTAATGAATGGATGGATTAATTATTTTCTAGAAGATTACTCCGAAAGGAATAATTCTAAAAAGTAATTTTTTTCTCCAAATTTTAAAATCTCGCAGTTTAGGTTCTACAATTTTACAGGTTGGTGTTTTTGATGTTTCTGAATGAAATAAAAATAGAATAAATAGATTTTTGTTTCAGATTTTCAAACGATATCAAGGCCCGTAAGAAATAATTCCGTCCAAAATGTATAAATATTTCTCGAACTTTGCTTTAGATAATATTGTAGAGCATTTTTAATTAATAACGATATTCCTTTTATATATCAATAATTTTTTGACTTTCTACAAGAAATTTTTGATAATAATTTATTGCAATAGTTATTTTAAACAATTTTTTCAATGTGTGTCATGTCTATTTGAAATATAATAGAAAAATGTCGTGTTTTGATTCAGTTTATTTTTTTCCTGACTGCACTCGAATTGTCATCATGAAACTTTATTACAGATATAAGTTATTAACAAAAGTGATGTCTTGTCTTGAGCAATGTTACTTGTACAAGTTGATTGATGAAGAAAATAACTGCATTGTTACTACTGGTTGAAAGCCGAAAATCTATCGTATTCAATTAATATCATATAGCACCATCTCGCAAAATTCAGAGGTACCAATAATTTATCATCCTATGGCAACAGTGCAAGTACAACAGAAATCTACGAGATGGCACTATATGAAATTGTCAGCATGAGAACAGGTAAACAAATCCTTTAATATTTAGTTATAAAAAAGAGGTTCTGTTGTGTAAAATTGCATTATTTCAGGAAAGACACCTATATAGATAAATTTAAAAAGCAAATATATATATATATATATATATATATTAAAATGTTACCAGTTTCATGTTTCTAAATTAAAAATTACTTTGATTTTGCAAGTTAATTCATTTATTATTTTAATTTAATTATAAAAAGCTAAGCAAATGAAATAAATTAAATTTAAAATTGGGAAGAAATAACAATAAAAATTTCACCAAAAAGAAAAAAAAAATGAAGAACATTACATTTCCGATTTCTTTTAATTATAAAAATAAATAGCATAGTAAAATTAAATTATATTAAACGTGAAATTATTTTTTCATGTTCCCCAAGGAAAATGGCTATGACTTTAAAGCGTTTTTAAAATTCAATACATCTTTAAATATTGTATGTTTTGAATTGACGCAAAATTAATTTGAAATCAATAGTACAAATTCTTTTACATCTTCATTCATATTTTATCTTTTGTCTCTAAATATAATCAAATCGCGTAAGATGCTGAATTCGAATATTTATGAAAGAACCAAAACGATGAATGAAATAAAGGAATCACTAGAGCGTGTGGATTTTGTGTTACGTCATCAAGGATTCATTGATTTCTGTCTTTGAAATAAACCCAAAAAGTAGATGATTCAAGGTTATTCTATTAGATTTATTTTATTTTATTCAGAAATTTCATTGCATATTTGTTTATTGAAGCTATTCATGCAATCTGGTTTTTGAATGCAGTCTCCCACTTCTTTTTATGTTGTTGGGTCAGTATCAGCGAATTTGAGTGGGAATCTCTAATTATCTAATTAAACCCAACGAGTAATTAATTCAAAATTATTATATTGGATTTATTTTATTTTATATGGAAATTGCATTGCATATTTGTTTATTGAAGCTATTCATACAATTTTGGTTATTGAATGCAGTCTCACGCTTCTTTTTGTGTTGTTGGATCATTGTCAGCGGGTTTGGGTGGGAATCTCTAATTCCCAAGGGTCATATCAAAATGTATGGCAATTGATCTCTCTCATAGTTATTTTTTGCTATTTATTTGCCTGCTGCGACTGATATTACTTGCAAGGTTTTTTTTTAATTATTTTTAACTTGATGTTATATGTGGAAAGATAGGTATAATGTTAATAAAGATTCTATCTAATATTTATATAAACGCCTTTTCTTTTTATTAACTGTAAAGTCCATTTCGGAATGTGGAAACGATTTCATATAACTCAGTATAATATTAAGTGGTAATTGCGGAAGGTCATTACAAAGTGCATGATTGTAGTCTCTCTGGTTTCTAAGCATCTGCTTTGATTACGGCCTTCAAGGAAAAGAACCTTTTTTTTAATACTGTACGCAGTGTTATCTGGAAACATTTTTTTATCTTCTTTTCAAGTGTTTTTAGAAAAGTGAGAGACAAAACCTTTACACCTCTTGCCCTTGCTCTATATTGATGATATGCATGGTAAGTTGAAACATTTTATAATATTTTTATAGCATTATGGACAGTTAGAATATGGTTTTAATTTAATAAATATTTATATGTCTTGTATGTTTTAGAATATTATGCAGCCGGAAGTAATTGTGAATATAGGAATTCGAAATTTAATCTGTTCTGCCATTTCGAGACAAATTGATAATCGACGGTTTTAAAATTGTTTTTCATTCGATCACCTGGTATTATATTAAAAATTTGATGCTATTTACCCTCAAATATAGAAATAAAGGAAGATGATGAATGGGAAGAAATAATTAGGAAGTAATTTATCCTGAATCTTTTATGGCGGATTTTTTGTCACACCGATATATATTGATAATATTGTACAAGCCAGAAAGAAGACATGTTATTTCTATAGTTCCACAATTTATGAAACTAACGATAGGGGGTTGAGTATAAAAGGTTCGAGAAGCATTAATGTAGCTAATTAAAATTCCTTTTGGTCGTGAATAAACAACTTGCAATTTCCGAGAATTAAAGTTATTTTCAGTTATGTAAATGTGCAAAAAAAAAAAAAAAAGAAATTAATTCAATGTTATATTATAACTGGAACCTCTGCCTTTTACTAATAAATTGAACTATTTGTTTTTATTAATTGTTCTTATACTATATTCATTTTCTTCTTGTGTACTGATATTCCTTATTTCCTCTTATTATAAAGGCTTACTCTCCAATTTTCCCTTAATTTTTGTAAACGCAAGAAATAGGATGTTGATATATTATTCTAGAATTGAATTGGCGAATATTTAAGATTTTGTGACATTCTATGAAATCGAATATATTTATGCTAAATGATATTAAACATTAACAAGTAGTAAGTGAAAATAATTTTAGGGCTACTGTATATAGGCAGGAATACGCTGTTTAAGTCGATATTTAGCAGTTTCACTATTTCAAATTTATGTTCATCAAATCAATCTGTTAATGATGATCATAGAAACAAGCATTCCCAATTATCCAACTTCTTGGATAACATAATTCACTTAAAATTTTTTTATTTATGTGTAAAGACGCTTGTCGCATAAATTGAAAATATTTTCTGAAATTTCCTAATTTATACAAACGTTTCAATCATTTACTTTTTTTACGTCAAAATTATTATGACAGTCCATTTCTTCCTCTTTAAAACTTTTCAACATTCATTTGATTCTGAATCTTTTACGAGTACTAAATTGACAGAATACAATAAAATATTATTTCATTGTAAACAAAAACATTTTTTTCCTCGATTTTGAAAATGATCTCAAGATTTGATTTAATATCTCATTTAAATTTTAAAGACTAATTTTTACTTCCGCTTTCTCTTGTTTTTATTTTTAATGATAATATGCATTTAAATGAAATACTTGCATTTATTACTTATTAGCCATCATTGGCGACTATGTGCTTTGCTGGGGGTATTGTTTACGTTTGAGTTAAATCTTTGATGCTTCACTTTATAATCATGATTTTGCCAGCAAATTATAATTAAGTATCAAAATGCCACTAATATTAAAGACACGTTATATAATATACAAAGAAAAGTCCCATTAACTTATACTATTTTTCGATAAAATATTGTACCTAATATGATTAAAATGAATAAAGGGTCTATGCTCTGTCAGAGTATAATCTTTCAAAAATAAAGAAATTAAAATTCATATTCTGTAAAAAAAAAGGAAATGGAAAACATATAGCATGGAAAATAAATATTTATATCAAGATAAAATTTTGGAAACTTTTATTACTGAGAAAAAATTATTCATTTATAAAGGAATAAAAATGCCTCAGATGTTAATATTAAAGAAAACTTAAACTAAGCCATTTGTCTTCGTACAAGAAATCTTTCTTTTAAAAATTTCCTTTGATGTAAGCCTTAAAATTAAATATTTTTTTTGTTCTTGAAGATCATGTAAATGATTTTTTTTAAAGACATGAATTCTTTAAAATTAAAATGCAATTATCTTGTTTGCAGTTTCCAAATGACGGTTGCATGTTTTCAAGAAAAACTTGCTATATGAATACCAGTTCTATTTCAGTTTTTCATTTAATTTTAAGAAAGATATCTTGTAAACTTATTTTATTATTGTTCTTCAGTCAGTTTTGAAATCAGGAATTCAGTTATCTTTTTATATTTTATAATAAAAATATTTCTGTGAAAATTTTTTATAGATGAATCAAGATTATTTAAAGCATGATTGAAAACCAAATCGACTAGCTGACTGATTTTATGACAATGCATTTTTAAATAAAATTATACTAGAAATAAAGAAATAGCGAGAGATAAATATTGTCAATTGGTTGCTAGTGATTTTTTGAATGAAATCAAACTATCAGAATAATTTCGGTAATTTTCAACAAGGAAAATAAAGTCTTATGTCTAATCTTGTTTTAAAGGAAAGAATTGAATACAGACAGCATGATTTTCTAAAAGCAGTTCAGATTGTTTCATTCACGATTTTTTACTTGTGGGATAATTTTGGGCATTTCATAGCTGTCAACTTACCATTTTTCCAGTTATGTGTTCTGTATTCTTAACCCAACATATTTCAACAAAGTACTTGAATAATTTAGTTAACACTTAATTGGTTCATTATTAATTAATATTTTAACTAAATGTTAAAGTAAATATTCATATTGTATTTAGTTAAAATAGGGTCAGAACGTACAAATAAATGATACATTTGCGACAGGCTGTGCACATTTGAAATTCAATTGCGTGGGTACTTCGATTAATTTTAAATTCTTTAATTTGATAGACGCCTTAGGAACTTTCGATATCATCTTCGAAAAAAAAAGCTTCATTTGTTTAAAATTTTCATTTATCTCATTCCTGAGAGAACTTTTTGTTCGCAACTAACATCACAATATATTATTTAGCTTTGATAACAAAATCATTTCTCCGAAACTTCCTGTATATTCATTCATAAAGGTGCTAGGCATCTTTTTTCCGCATAAAATTGTAAACAATGGACAAGATTATAAATATCTCCAGTACTCTAAATTCTATTTTGCCATACAAGTATACTTAAAATATTGAAAAAAAAACTATACTTTTGTATTGAATACATGCCTTTATAGAATAAGTTATAAAAGGTCGACTCTTGAGTTGAACGTAGTGTTCTTACTCAATCTACCCGTGATTTTCCTGATTTTTATTTGGCGATTAATCCTTTATAGGACATAATTCCGGGACATTCACAAATAAGATATTTTAGCGTTATGTCAAGATAAACTGATGATGCAAATACAAAAACATCAAAAGTTCTTTGATTTGCCATTTAATTTATGAAATAAGGGGCGGTAAATATACTTACCAGAGATCATTCAGGGAAATCGGAGTGGTAAGCATACTTATCACTGAGCATTAAAGGTAAAGAATACATTGAATGCTTATTGGCAATTATAATTAGCACTCTATTTTAGGTAATTTGAAACAATTTTATATGGTTTTTTAGTTAGAAATTATGGAATTCAAATTCATTAATGTCTTGCATTAAAATTCGAAGCTCAATTTGCATTTATTAGGTTGGCTGGGCAGATTGCTACATTGTATAAAAATAAAATTGTTGCAATCTGATGCAATTTTATTAATAACATCTTAGTCACGTTTTTCTTTAAGAAATAAACTAAAATGTCATAAACTACAGTATTCAAAGAATAAATAACTCAAAATTGAAATCAAAATTTTGCATAAAAATTAATAGGACGATTCCGAATTTTAAATTCCAACTGCATCAACAGTTTTTGTTCATTTTTGAAAATGAATTTAAATTAAATAATTCAATAACAAATTAAATAATTCAATAACAATATGATAATTAAATATCAGAAAATCTCAGACATAAACACAAAACAGTGGTGTTAACACAATACAACACAGATTAATGTCACTACGATAGCCCTTGCATCGTGAAACGGACAGTGGTAGACGTATATACAACTTTTGAATCTATGATATTTAACTATAGACTTAATATATTTCAGAGCTATTAAGAGCTATCGATCAAATTTTAAGCATCTGATTACCCAATTTATCATTTTAAAATACTTTTATGAGCACTCGTAAAATCTTTTACAGGTGGTAAGAATATATACCAGAGAACTATAAAATTTTGATAATATAATTTCTAATATGAGAATTAATCGAAGTACTAGAAAATTAATTTTATGATTTGTTCAGACCGCTTGAAACAAAAATTTGACGTAGTACTACTACTGCAGTCATAAGATCACATACAAAATTTATTTTAATCATTGCGTTTTTGAATGATTGCATTTATATGCATGCGAAAATACAAATCAATGGGTAATTAATCCTTTGATAGATTTGATCCCTAATTCGATATTTACAATTTGCGTAGTAAATTTGTGTACCAAATTATTTCTATCTAATACTTTAGACTTGTAATTATCGTGTTTGTGATGGGACATGCTGACAGACAGACATCTTTTAATTAGATTCCGCTCCGAATTTGAAGAAATTGACGAATGTAATGTAACACGACAATGTAATACCGATTCAGCGATTTCATTTTTAATTATTAGAAATAGATTTTATAATTCGACACTTTGGATTTTTAAAATTCATTATTTAAATTTATATTTAATGCGGTTTTATTTATTTCTATATTTATGGTGCTTTTCCTTATCACTTGACCAAACAGACAAAATAATTTGAAATTCTACAGTAGTTTAAAATTAATAGCAGCTTAATTCTACTGTAGCGAGGTATTTTATGCATTGCATGTGCATGCACATAAAATAAAAACCTTGAATGGATGTCTCCGTAAAATATTAATGTATAAAGAACTCAAATTATTTCTTTATCATAAGAAATTCAAAAGCGAAGTTATATATTTAGTTGGAAAAAGAAGCAAAATGAAATATTTAGTAGAAGTCATTTATGTCAAAAACAAAAGTTTAGAAATTTATGAACATCGACGATGTTCTAATTGATTGTATCATCTAAAGACACATGTATACACATGAAGTGTATCTTCCCTCCATTCATTTTAAGAATTTAACATGGAAAAGTGATTTAAGGGAGAATAATCGTGATTAATGGGGCAGTATTCGTTTATATTTTGCTTTTAAGTAAAAAAGACATTAATATGCGTTATTAATTAATCTTGCTTATCTTTCTAAATTTGAATTGATGGTAGAATTTTCCAGAAACTATCTCGTTAAAGCCTTTGAAAAGAAATTCTTTTTCATTTTTCATTAATTTAGCAGCTTAGATGATTGAGCTTAGAGTTTATCTTATTTATTGCATTCCATATATCTTAGTATTTTATTTATTTTGGCTTAAGGTGTTGTTTAAAATGTTATATTATACTCGAGGGAGGCATTCCGGTTCCCTTTCATTGAAAAGTTACAACGCATTTAATAATCTGTCTTAATTAAGTTACATATAAATATTTTGTTAAGAAATTTGGAAAAATACATAATATTTACTCTCGTGAATGTAATGTATCAACCAACATGAATGTTTTCTGGAAAATAATTTTAATTCGTCTTGACATATTGTATATTACCATAGACATCAAAATAAATGTTACTCTTAAGAAAAAAACGTACACTATGTAATAGTAATATTTTTGTAATTTTTTTTGTGAATTCATGTTTGAAAAAGTTAAGCTCTAGTATTCACACAAAGAACATTTCTAATTTTAAAGTATCGTGACTTCTACACAATAACTTTTTTTTAGAAAATTGCAGATTCAAGTGCCTTATATATTGTGGATATTATAGCCAAAAAATTTTCCTGCAATGTGATATATCTAATTATTTCGATTTTTGTTTAAAATATATTAAGACCTAGTATCACAAAATAATGAATTTTAATTTATCACATTATTAGAGGAAAATTAACAAAATTTATTGTATGTTATTTTCGTAATTTTTTTTTGATATTCTCTATTGTGGAAAATATTGTAGAGATATCATAATGTTATTAAAATTTTGTATTAGTAGAAAATTTTATTATAAGCTAAGTTGCGATTTAGTTTTAATTCGCAAATGAATGGAAGCAAATACATGGCAAATAAGGATGATTGGAAATGAAAATGGTTTTTCTCATAAATTCAACATTTTCTGTTGATACTGTTTACAATATAAATCATCAAATTTTGCAGTTGGTAAATGAATTAGACGGTTTTTCCAAGATATTCTCAGCTTGTAATCAACTTTTATTGAGGAACTATACTTCTTATCCAAAAAACTCATTTTTACGCTTTAAGCTATGAGTGTGCTGCTTATGTTCAATGATACTATTAAGAAAGAGTGATTTATATTGTGATTGTATACAATTTCAGTTATTTCTTTTAATATTTATCTTAACATAGTCCCCTTTCGAAATTATTTGAAAGCAATCTATGGTATGACTTCCAAAATTTTAAGACGTCATCAGCTGTTAACTTCCTTAGATTACCAGTGCTAAAACTTAATGACATGAGATTCTCTCCAACTCAACTTCCAATGCTTGCTATAGAAATTCAGAGATCAGAATTTTAACATATGCGGATATTTTACTTCATCAGATCGAATCGAGTGAAACATGAACGTGAGAATCGGAAGAAAACTAAAATCATCAAACTTGTGGTTAAAAGATAAAATATTAAAAAAATATAAATAATAAATAAGATTTTACATTGTAAATTGATTAGTCAAATGAAAACTCATGAATAGCATTGATATTATGTCTGTAACCACAAAAATGAAATCATAACACACATTTTAAAAAGTGGCCATATGCAGAGGAAATTATATCGATTTTGTTTCATTACTGTAGAAACATGACATAGATATTTCATGAGGGAAGATACGCTATAGTGAAACATGTATTAATGGTTGAACGAAAACCCAGATTGTGTTTGCCTTCAAGCTGTCATTAGGCACATGTTTAACAGATTTCTTTCATCTTTAATCTTATTTTCTTATCGTGCATCGTTACTTAATTGTTATGCATTGTACAAAATAATTCATTTTTGTATTCACTTGTAAATTGCACTCCATTTTTCTTGACGATTTCATGAATCTTTTCTGTATATAGTTCTTTCTCATTTATTCGTATACCTTAATATTCTTATCTAAGTGATCCTAATATCTTAATAAGATCACTTAGTCATTACAAGGGTTTTGAAAATTTAAGTAGTTTTCTGTTTTTGATATAATTGTATTTTAATATTTTAAGACTTTATTTCATACATGGTCGATTATACAGTTAAATTGATTTCTTGTATATGATCCCATTTGAGAAATTGTAGATTTATAGAAACTAACATTTATAATAAAAAATTTTAAATAAAAGAATATAATATATCTTGAATAATACGCATAGTCGTGAAGCTTATTTAGAGGAAGCATTTTATTTCTTAGTGTACTTAACACTACATCACACCTGTCCCTAGAGCTCATGTGACCTTTTTCCTGTTGCTGCATATGTACGTAGTCCTTATTAAAAAACAAACGGAAAGAAAGATACACATGTCAAAATATGAATACATAAAACATAACGAAAATGTTGAGACATGTTAGAAACTGGAATAAAAAATATCTGGAGTACAATAAATTGGATGAATGAACATGGTAATGTATTGTATGAGTGAAAAAATAAAACAAATATAAGAATAAGGTATTTGAGGAGGCTTAAGGATATATTATGAATATGTTGTTAAGTCACCATTACTATTTAAATTATTTTTTAAGTTTTGATATAAAAATTAATTTCATTTTTAAAACTGCTGTTTTATTTCCCCAAAAATTATTGCAATGGAACAAAAAATATTAAGCATTGAGATTTCTTTCGAAATTATAAATTTCATATATGAAGCATAAAATATAATAGAAAATGTGATATGTTAATACCAATATTTTTAAATCTAAGGTAAAATTGGAAGGATAGAAGAGAGAATTGCTATTTGAGGAACATTCATTTTCTGCATTAGTCTTTCAACAGAAATAAAAAGCAGTCTGCCGGGTTTTGCTTGAAAATCCAAACTTCTGATTCACGTCGTTTTTCTTTTCTTTAAAGAATGTTTTGTTTTGAAGAAGGTGGGAAAAAATCAAATTATTTCAATCTTCCGACAGTGAAGCGTCGTTCCATCTCAACATCGAAGTTAGTTTCCACCTTTTTCTTTGTTATGGCTTTCATCCGGAAACCTTCCAATCACATTACAGACATGGTGCGCTCTTTTTCTACTGTTTCACCAAAATTGCATTCCATTTGATGTCCTTTGTTTTAAAAAATTAGCCCTGTTAACTCAGACTTGAGGTAAAATTTTTAGAAGTTAGAAATCCAACTAGATTTCTTTCAAATGTATTTAACTGTGATATATAGCAGGTATATTTTAGATAAAAGGAAAACTTCAAAGAGGAAGCAAAAATCCTTTTATATATCTTTTACTATTAAACGTATGTTTTATTGAGAAGAATGACGAAATTATCTTTGGTCGACTGTCTTGATATTTGTATATTTTACATTTTTCAGTAAATTTTGAATTTGTTTTGTGTATTCTGAATTCATTGCATTCGAAATGCATTCAGGTATTAATAATTTTATAACTCAGCAAATGCTCCTCCTCTCCAAATTCATATAATTACAGAAAGAACAATAGTCACATTTTTATTAGTGTTATATAAAGTAAATTATATTATTTTGTTGTCCATTTTTAATTTTATTATAAATATAAATAGTAAAGAATTTTTATATCCATTTTTTTGTTGCTATGTACTGCCACGCGGCGTCAATGGTATGGAATCGAATTCAATTAGATTTTTTACTAAATTCTCGAAGATTCTGGAATGGCCACCATGAATACAGAATTGTATAATCTTTGCACATTCTGGAATATCCAGAAATGAGTGAATAATTACAATATCTCATCTTAACTAATATGAAATAAGTATAATATTTATGGTCCATAAGAACAAATAAAATAATTTAAATAGCAATTACATGAGTTATCGCAAAAACGTTTGCAAAAACAAAATGCAAGAAACTCATGATATTGGAATTTCGATTTTATTCAAAGAGTATTGGAGATGAGGAAAGTTCCTTATTTTAAGTTATAATTTAATTGCGAATTTATCTCCTTAAAATTGTCAATATAATATATCCGATTTTGCTTTTTATTACAAATGTAGTTTTTATCGGAAAAAAAATGAATACATTGTAAGTCATAAGGAAATGTGGTAATAATAAAATGTCAAGTGAATTTCAGCTGTTTTGGAAAATTTCTATTGGCGATTCTTTTAAACAGGTATTCTGCTTTCGACGAAAAAGGTCAGGCAGACTTCCTTTATAATGCAGACAGAAAAAAGAGGTGGGGGGAATGCATGATTCTTCAAATTTTCGTGTACAAAATCTCCATAATTATAAAGCTTTCATTATTAGTAACTTTTTATTTTTAAAAATATAAGCTAAGCAGTTAAGTAAAACTCATTTCAAAAAAACTTTGTTAGTGTTCCATAATTATTTTAATTTCAAATATTTTCTGCCTTTTTAGTCGTTTTATAATTCATTTTATATATATTCTGGTATTTTCCAATCAGTTTTTTTTAAATTACCTATGAATAGCACCACTCGCAAAGAATTGAACTTAAATTGAATGATTGATCGTATGTGCGATTTGAGTTCTGATAATATTAAAATAATGCATTATTATCCTGAACACACGACAGTACAAAATTTCAAATATCTGACATCAGAAAAAAATAAAAATTCATTTAAGAAATTTCATCCTCTCGTGCATGGATAAGTTAAAAACATATTAGGTAATGCAACAAAGTAAAGCATTATGAATCGTACCTTCCGTGCATATCTAAATAACGCATTAATTCTGAAATATTTGTAAAACAATCAATTTTTTAAAGCTCCTATATCCTTACAGCATTATCCCGAAATACGGGATAATTAAGTCGAATTTTGTGCACGCTGATGTCCCTCTTTTGTAATGATTAAATGTGAATCTTAATTTGTCAAGTAATTGAAACAAAAATATTTGAAAAAAATTGCAAAATAAGTTTTCAAACATATCAATACATCATATTATCTATTGAAATAAAGGTATCTAAAATAAAATTATTTCAATTTCAATAACTTAAAGAAATTAGCACATTTGAAAA
>JAPMOR010101122.1:0-35655 GCA_026543865.1 Argiope aurantia
TCAAATTATTGTATATAATTTTAATCATCATTGTTTTTAACTTTTTAGATCATTATAATTATTTATTGCATTGTATGTTTTTTAATCTACAAAAATAATTATTAACATAAAGGAAATATTTGAAATTTAGATACCTGTTTTGTTAATTTGAAAATTTAAAATTTATGTTAAATTCTGTTTTATATAAATATAATTTAAATAAGTTCTTTTAAAGTATGTTGGATTAATTCCTTATAAGAAGACTGAAATTTGCCATTATGTTTATTTCAAGGTTTTAGAAAAATGAAAAAATTCTGCATACTAGAAAAGGTTATGCTATGATGGAGATTCAAATATCCGTCTAGGTCCTAGATCTAGCTATTAAAATGCTAAAATTATAGAGGTTGGGAAGTCTCATTTCTCTATAATTCGCTTAATATTGAAGATAAAAAGTATTAGCAGCTTTATAATTTCTTCATAATATAAATGAATGTTAAATAATGCTTTTGCCGTTAAATTTTCTTGATAGCTACTACGCCTTAGAAGTTAAGTTTGTAGAGTTAAAAATCTCTACTACCTTCTCTTTTGATACAACAGATGACGTTACCTTATTAACATCAAGGTATATTTCCCATGATCCTTCTTGAGGGTCATTATTAGATTGTATTCGAAGTGAGTGTCGTGCATTTTCGTGTTCATGTTTGTTTTGTCTTGTGAAATGTGGAACTTAGAAAATAATTAAACAACTGTTCCTGACACTTGTCTATTATTTTCATATACCTCATAATGAAGTTATAAAGAGTCTAGTCCTCCTTCAAGTTCTATATTTCCATTTAGCGACTGCTTTTCAGTCTAAGCAAGGTATACATGGTTGGAAATATTAGTTATTTCATATCGTATGCTTGTTCAAATTTCTTTGAAATTTGGCATGGAAATGTTTGTGGGTGTGGTGGAGGAATTTTTCTTTATTTTTATCTCTCTTTTAGCTGAAGATAGAAGCAAGACAAGTACATATTTGCCTGAGAGACATTCATTTTTAGCAATATAATAGAATCGTATAACACGAATAAACTTTGACAGAAAAATCTCACAAAAAAGTAAAGATTGTTAAAATAATAATGGGACCTTCGCGTGTAAAGCATTCAATTTTAGCAATACTGAGCTCCAATTATACGCATCGAATTGTGAGAAAATATCATCATCGTAAACCTTCAAAATTGGGAAAATAATAACGAGGGTATGTTCAATGTCTTTGATATTTTTAAATTTAAATTAATCTTCCGCATACCATAAACTTTTATTCATGAGCTAGTTTTTCTTTTGTTTAAATCTTACAGAATTTAAATTTTTCTGTCTCAAATGTTTCTTAAATATGAATTAAATTTATTTTTTCATATTTCAGACCTTTTTAATTTTAATTTATGAGTATTTTTCAATTAAACGAATTTTTGTACATCAGACATGACTCAATCCTCATATAGTTTAGATGTCAGGAACTCTCGTGTAATTGGAACCTCCATTAATTGTTATTAATGATTCTTTAAGTTCACCCACCAACTGCCCTGATGCAATACAATGTGCTTTTAAGTTTAGTTTCTCTTGTCATGCCCAATACGCTGCATTATTTAATTATTCTTGTATAAAGATTCCATGCATTTTATTAACCTTTTCTTTTAACCTTATGAACCTTGCCGAACCTAACATTTTATTAACCTTAACCAAAAAAAAAAAAATCGATCTTTATCTTTATACATGCCAAGGTGAATTTTTAATTCGATAGTGGACATTGAAATAAACAGAAATGTACAGAAGCATGAAATTTTATTTTTAACGTTTTCTCACCAAAATATATGTTTATATAAGATACATTGCTCAATAAAATGAATATTTCAAAAGCCGAAATTAAAAGGCACACTTTAATTGCTTTCGTCAAAATGATATGGTATTTGGATTTAAATATCTTTGAAACGTTCCGGGTGTCTAAATTTTTTGAAGAAATTAAATAGAATTGATAATTAAGTTTTCTGTTAAACATTAAAAGAAAATAGGGTATGCCTTTTATATTTCTAGTGTTTTTTAGATAGTTAAAAATCAATTTTTGTCAAAGAAAAAATAAAATTCTTATGAAAATTTAGCAAGTGTGGACAAAAATATTTTTTAAAATTTAGCATTTAATTGAAATTACAAAATAAGACACAGCTTTATTCCATATAAATTTATTATGGGTAGTAGAAATAATTAAAAATTAAATCACTTGGAATATCTTGAAATTAAAAAAAATTTACTTCTTTCAATTTTTTAAAAATAATACTTCGTTTCAAAAATTTTTGAAAAGAAATTTGACGTATTTATATTTTAATACATATGTCTAAAAAATTCATAACCCTAGAGGGAAAATCCGCAAAAATGTCTAATAGAGTTCACTGTCCCTTTAAAAATAAAATATTGACATTGTTATAAGGTGAATCAATATAATAAAGCCCTATGTGAGCGCGTGTGTGTTGGAACTCTATAGGCTAGACCGTTCGACCTACAGATACGAAATTTGGTATGTATATAATAAAGAAATCTACACCTCGGGGCCATTTTTTTTAAAAAATTAAGTAGAATATTAATTAATTAAAAATTAAATGAAATTTCAGCGTTTTTTCGCTATAACTTCCAAAAGTATTATCGCACAACATGATTTTTGCTTCAAGTTAAAGATAAAAAAATTAGCTTTCTAAAGAACCAGTGTTTTAACATATAACTTAATTTTATATTGTTAATGAATCTTTAAAAATATTTAAACCATATTTTTCAACAATTTATTTTACGCAAAATAAAATTTAACCTGCACGAGCACGTTTCGCGTTCATGGAAAAAATTAGTTTTTATCAAAGTGTTGCCATTACATTGATAAAACCTCCAATAAAAAAAATAAGGCAATTATTTATGGAAATTAAATCTTTAAATGTGTCATTTTCAGCACGTGTCTGTATGAAAGGAAATATGATATTTTCTAGAAAATAAATCCAAGAAAAATTTTTCTGACTTTTTACAGATCTATATTATTAATTCAATAAATGAGTTTTATTTGAAGCTAACATGGATTTAATATATTCACTCTAGTCAATACCCAATAGTTACTTAGTAACTTTTAATAATCGACATACTTCTGATAACAAAATACCCTAAATGAAGTAAATAATTATATTTTATGTAATTTGAGTCAATAATAGCTCTGATGAGTTATGAATTTTAAATTCTTACATAGATTCGCTTTCCTCAAAAATATATTTAACTATATATTTTCGAGACATTAATATTTAATAATAATCAAAAGAGTAAATCAACTAAATCAATCATTAAAGCTGATTGATTTATGAAAATTTGAATATAACTGCTCAAAAAATGAACAATTTTAGACCTTTTCTTCATTGTCTTGAAGAAAATATATCAATCGGTGCCCGGAGTTACTCCAAGAATGATTATTAGATGTAATGTGTGTTTGTGTATGCATGTGTGTCTGTATGTTTTGGTATGTATAAAAGAAGAAAAAGATTTACTAGAGAAAGTTTTCACTGATGATTAAAAATAGCTATACTATTAATTCAATTTTAATTAAGGCATACATAGTGTAATATATAAAGGATATCCACTCTAATCAGGGCCCAACAGTTAATTTGGGACATACATCTAACAAAACGGTCTAAATGAAGAAAATAATAATATATTTTTTTTATGTAATTTGTATCAATAAATGCTCTGATGAATTAGGAATTTTAAATTTTACATATATTCACTACCCTTTGAATCATATTTAACAAAATATTTTTGAGACACTAATATCTTAAATAAAAAGAGTTGCACTCCAATCAACTAAATCAATCACTAAAGCTGACTGATTTATAAAGATTTGAATATCACGATTCTACAAAAAAAGGGTGACTTTAGATTACTTCATTGACTGTCTCAAGAAGTCAATCATCTCCCAAGATTTCTCAAGTGTGATTAGCCTAGAATATAAAAATGTTGATTGTTCTATAATTGTAATATTTAAAATTTAATAAATTGGTTAGATTTGAATGCAGAAAGTAGAAACGTTAATTAATTTATTTAAAACCTGAAATGTCAAGAATACTTTGCAAAATGTGATTCTTCAGGACCAAAGGACTGTTTATAATTTAAAGTTCATAAATTTTTGAAATATATTTGTAAACCATAAAAATATATATTATTATTGACAACATTTATATCCTTTTAAAATAAAACTAAAAACTGAATTTCTCATTGAATCCGTGAAATTTTTGTTGACTGACTCTTTGAGATAATATAAATTATGAAAATTATTCCGTAGTGCACATAAGACTTCAATGCCCTACTTTCAGTTCTCGTATTTAAAAGAAAAAGACATGTGTGAATTCACTAAAAGAACATTCTTTAAAAATAAACTGCAGTTTCATCATTTCTACTTTAATTTTAAATTGAATTTTACGTTTGCTAATAGAAAATTAGAGGGGGACATACATAGTACAATGGACAGAGTGGCTTAAGGTGTACGTAATATTCTAAGTGAAAGATATGACTATTAAAATTTGAAGCTTAAAAATATTTTGCTGAAAAGCCTATTATGAGAACAAGTTTTATAACATATTAATCGAATATTTTAGTGAGCATTTATACTGGCGAACCGGCTGGTCGCCAAAGGCAGCTAATTAAAAATAAGTGTAAGTTTTATATACTATGTTGCATACGCATTTTATATGCTACACAGTTGGGATATAAGATTTTGTTGATTTTTAAAGTTTCCCATACACCATATTAAAAATTTAATGAAAATATGTATTGAAACATGAGACTTTTCTTTCTCATAAATATATCACGAATCTAAAACATTACAGGAAACTACAGTATGTTTATGACCAGAAGAACAAGTAAACTTAATCATACATTAACCCCATAGTGTTTTCATTTGTATACGACGAAATTGCATTTTTCAAATATAGTAAATTACCTCAGGGGTTTTATCAAAATTAATATTGAATTCTTACTTTTTTATAACTTAAAAAATATTTATTCATTTATGGGTAAAGAATTTTAATTTTCTACGAAACTTCATTGAACTGGTATCTTATTAATTCTTAAATTTCCCCTTATATTATGTACTTTAGAAAACAAATTAAATTCTATTGTCATATTTCAAGAGTAATTTGGCAGGCTTAGCAATGTCTTGAATAAAGAAATAACCGAAGTTCCAGGTAAGTTTATTTTATTTTGTCTGGACGTCAAATCAATTCCTGTTAAAAAGAGCAGAGGAATAATTTATTATTAATTCTCCAAAAGCTCAAAACAAAGCTGATAATTCTTGTAATGTTTTTATAGTCGATGCTTGATAAGTCTGTTTTTATGACGTTAGATTTTTTTCCTGAACTGCCATATTATCAAAGACGTGAAAATATTTATAATTAAGCACCAAGGGGAAACTTCTATCGATCCATTTATTTATTTATTTTGATCCTTTCATTTAATGCCATAGGGCCGAATTATTGAATGAAGCGCAATTAATTTTGAGTTATGGAAAGACAATTGGTGTGTCGTCTCTTCAAACTGCAAATAAATTGGCAGACACTTAAAGTCAAGCGGATTTAATTGGAATTGTTTTCATATACCAACCAGAGTGGTCTTCCTGAAACTTTCTCGCATACTCTTTAATAAAGGCGTAATCCCAGAAAATGCCTTGCATAGCACTGGCTTACAATAGTAGCGAAATTTTAAACATTGACCTGAATATAGCATTTTTACTGAATCTATCGTGTCCTCCTTGGCGAGTTTTTTTGGCGATTAATCCCTGGCATGTGGTTAATAGTATCCGAAAATGAAATTTGTGTTTTAGACGCATTTTCTCTAACCGATTGAAATAAAAATGTTGACACAGAACCACACTTGTAATCACAAAATCACATGCAAAATTGATTCCTTTGACTTCACATGTTTCTAAAAGTAGAAACTGACAGCTGATCAATTAATTGTTGGAGTTGACTAAACATTTGATATGTATCTAGGCTATAAATGTTAATTCAGTGTATCGAATTTTATGTACCTAGCTCTCTTCATTTTGTATTGCCGTGTTAAATTATATTCAAATAGCCGGTGTTCGTACCACCTGCCACTTCCTGTTCCAATGTATGGAGTCGCCCCTTATATCCTGTTAGAAAATACTTCACTTTACCAGTTCTAATCATACAGAGTAGACGTATTTGTACTTAGCTTGTAATTGTTGATCGTTTATTATGAGTATTAATAGTAATAAATTTATTTTCAGGGTGGATCCTAGCACAGCCCATCTCTTGGCGTCTTTTTGAATTCTCGCCAAACGAGTGGCGATAACGTCGCCAATGTGGCAACCTAGACGGATTTTTTTATTTATTTTATATTATATTTATTTTATTTATATTTTTATTCTTATTTTTATCTATTTATTATTTTATTTTATTATTATTATTTTATTATTTTATTATTATTTATGCATTTTATTTGTTTTTTATTAATATTTATTATTATTTCTGGTCTTCAAGTATCGTTTTTAATTGAAAAATAATAATAATAACAAATATTCAATTAGTAGTCAACTTGGCGAGATTTCAAATAAGTCGCCAAGAGGTGGGCCCATCTAGGATTTTACCTATTTTTATAATTAATATGGATTAAGTCCATTAATCTCAAATTGTTCACTATCGACGAATTTATTACTTGCTGGCATACTGCCAGAACATAAAATTGGTCGGTTCACGTGCCAGAGAGGTAGCATTATAAAATGTCGCTCACGGCTTTAAATAGTCAAAAAGGTGTATTTAAAACTAAAATCAATAAGATAGAAACCTTCATCAAGGAATTCCAGCCTTCCAATGACTCCAAATAGGATACTATACAGCTTAACAATAAGCTAACATCAGTCAATGATATTCTGCGAGGACTCAGTCAAATAAAGTGTGAGTTAAGTGCTCTGCTTGATGATGTGGATTTAAAAGATGCTTTAGAAGTTACTCTTGAATTGGAAAATTTTTCCGAAGGAATGAAGGTAAGCCTTCTTGTATTTCTTTCCAAATATGAAAACGAAAGCGAAACTGTTTGCACTATTCCAAAAGCAAATATTAATATACCTGATTTACCTTTACCTACATTTAGTGAAAAATTTCAAGAATTTGAGCTCTTCAAATCTCAGTTTATGAATTATTGGAAACAACTCCTCAGTGGATGAGACTCAAAAACTCATGTATCTGAAAAGTTCTTTAAAAAATGAAGCAGCTTTAATTCAAAGCGATCAAGATACTTTTGATTCTCTGTTAAATGCCTTAGAAAATAGATATCAAAATAAACGATCGTTAGTTGATATACACATATCCAAAATACTTTCGATTAATAAATTACGTAATAAAAATCCTACTCAAATTGGATCATTAATCGATTCTGTTATTAGTTAATCATATTCGGTATTTAAAAAAAAATCTAAAATCTAAATCTAATCCTTTATCTGATGCTATAATATTGCATGTGTTAAATAATAAAATTGATAAGGAATCCCAAAGATTATTCCAATTAGGTCTGACAACGACTGAAGTTCCTAGTTTAGAAAAACTCCTTTCATTTTTGGAATTAAGATGCATGCAGTTAGAATCTGTTATTAAATCAGATTTCTCGACAAGAAATAACCCAAGAAAAGGTAAAATAACTTCCGTTTTCAGTGGAAATAATAATTCGTCTAGAATTAAATCTCTTTTATCCAAAAACAAGCAAAATAAAAAAAGGCATTATTTAATTTTTATCATCCCTTATATAAATGAGATAAATTTAAAAATCTTTCATTTTCTGAAAGGAAGAAAATTGTTAAATTAAATCATGTATGTGATCGCTGTCTGTTCAACAAATCATTCTTATAATAAAAAAATATTAACGCAATGCATATCTTATTATGTGAAGATAAATGTATTACTAATCAAAAAATAAATTCTGCAGCAATAAATTCTCCTGCAGCGAGCAAAGTGTCTTGAGTCATTAGTGACCTTGGCTTTCAAATGCGATTCTATTAGAAAAGGATTGCTTAATACTGCTATAATTTTTATTCGTGGTCCAAAGGGCAAAATAAAACTTCTTTGATTCCGCTTCAGAAAATAATTATTTAACTTTAAAGGCAGCAGATAAGTTAGGATGAAATAAAATAAAAACCAACTCCACTGCACAAGGTCTAAATAATTTTCTTTCACGGGTTGATAATTTTGAAAGGCATCCGTTTCGAACTTTGATGATACATTTCACTTGAATGATGTTGATTTTTTCCTTACTCCAGAGATAGTAAAAATACTTCCTACAAAAAAGATAAATATTTCGGAACTTACAATTCCTTCAGGTTGTATTCTTGCGGATCAAGATTTTAATCAACCTTCAGAGATTTCTTGCTTGTTAGGAAGTAAACTCTTTTTTGATATTTTTGGTCCAAACCAAATAAAATTGCCTAATTGTAACTTTGGATTTATTGTTGCAGGATCATATAATGATGAATCTAGCTATCCAAATCATTGTTTCCTTTCAAAGGGTTTAAGTAACTTAGATGACACCCTACGTTTTTTTTTGGGAAACAGAAAATATTTCCGAAGTGCAAACTAAATTTGAGGATGAACTTTCCTACTGTGAAGATCATTTTGAAAGAACACACATAAGTAAACCTTGTGGTAGATATTCTGTTTCGCTACATTCAAACAAAATATTGAAGAAAAATGTAAATTTGGGGGATTCTAGAACCACTGCGTCTAAACGCCTTGATCAACTCTGGAGACGTCTAGATCGTGATAACAAATGAAAAGTTCTTTACTCAGAATTTATTGAAGAATATCTTTCTTTAGGTCATATGGAAGAAGTTTTGAAATTTGATGAAATAAAATCTGATGATGAATTCTTTCTTCCACACCACGGTGTACTTAGATCTGGCAATCGCGCTCGTCCCTTAAGAGTAGTTTTCAATGCTTCACAAAAAACTAATCTAAATGTTTCTCTTAATGATGTTCTGTGTAAAGGAGGTACAATTCAAGAAGACTTATTTTCTATAATGCTTCGTGCGTGTAAACATCGTTATTTCTTTAGCTGTGATATATGCCACATGTTTAGACAAATTGAAATAAATTCCCAACAGAGACATTTTCAAAAATTCCTTTGGGAAAAGGGTCCAAATGAACCAGTTGAAATTTATAAATTGAAAACAGTCACTTATGGAACAACACCTGCATGTGACCAGTCTATGCGATTTCTAAAGCAACTTGCAATGGATGAGAAAGACAACTTTCCCATTGCAGCTAATGTTGTTCTGCAAGATATTTACTTGGATGATTTCTTAACTGGATGCTCCAGTATCCAAGAACTTGAACTGTTAAAAACTGAACTTAGGATTATTTTTAAAAGTGCAGGAATGAATTTGCACAAATGGTGTTTCTCACATGCAAATAGTGAGTCTTCTGACTTAAATTTCGATCAGTTATCTGAAGAAACTGTAAACACTTTGGGTGTTTTGTGGAATAGTTCTTCAGATACCTTTTGTTTCAAAGTTTCTCTTTCTACCAATTCGATCTTGACGAAGAGTGTTATCATAATAAATACTCTTGGTCTTTTAGGATCGGTAATAAGTAAAGCCAAATTCTTCATGCAAAAATTATGATTACTTAAATTAGATTGGCATGAGAAACTACTTATAGCAGTTTTCAACGAATGGACTTCATTTGTAAAATCCTTACAAGATTTAGAAAACAAGAATCACAAGATTTGTCCTATCAGAGCATCCTGAAAAAATTGCATTTCTTGGATTCGGCGATGTTTCGGAAAAGGGATTTGCAGCTGTTGTATATGTTTCTGTTCACACCAAGAATGGTAACAAAAACTGTCATTTTCTTTGTAGTAAATCAAGGGTAGCTCCGTTCAAGATTTTATCCATTACCTGGTTGGAGCTTTCGGCCTGCCTTTTGCTGTCCAAGCTAGTAAACAAAATTGTGGCTGCACTGAAATCTGATCTTCAGGAAATAACTTTGTTTTCTGATTCCACAATTGCCTTAAGTTGTATAAGGACCTCAACTCATCTTCTCAAGACATTTCTCGCTAATAGAGTGGCAAAAATACAAGAATTAACTAAAAACTTATCGTGGCAACATATATCGTCTGAAAATAATCCAGCTGACCTTCTTTCCAGAGGTTGAATGCCCCAGACTTGGTGAAGAGTGAACTGTGGCGGGAGAGTCCCGATCCTTCAAAACTTGTACAGGCTGAACATTCTCACAACTGTACTGATGACATTAAGAAGGAATTTAAAACTTCTGTAACTAAAACTGCTGGCTGCTGTCAGCTGAAATTGATTTATTTCATAAGATTGTTTCTGTAACTAATAACTTTTGTAAATTAATTCGTATTCTTAGTTATATTTTCAGATTCATCAAAAATGCTAAGTTAGCAAGTGACATACACATCACTGGGCCTTTAACTCACAAAGAGCTTACTAGAGCAGAGATCTGGTTATTAAATATTGTCCAAAAAATAGAATTTCCTAGTGAATTTAAAAATTTATTCAAAGGTGAACCTGTACCTTGTAATAGCAAACTTGCTTCTTTAAATTATTTTATTGATGAAAATAATATTATTCGTGTTGGAGGTAGATTACAAAACTCCTCTTTGTCTTATAGTGTTACCTAGTAAGAATGCTATAACTTTAATGATTATAAGATATTTTACCTACTGTAATTTACCCAAAGAAAGGGTAACTCCCACTTTTCCTTTTAACAACTGTGGAGTAGATTTCTGTGTAATTCTTAGTAAAATACAAAAACCAACGTAAAGGAGTACTGAATAAAATTTATGTCTGCATATTTGAATGCATGGTTATGAAAGCGATCCATATGGAAGTTGTGTCTGATCTTACTTTCCAAGCATTCATTGCCTGCTTAAAAAGGTTATTTGGGCGAAGGGGTAACTGTTCTAAAATTTTCTCGGATAAAGATAAAACATTTGTAGGCGAAAATATAGAGTTAAAAAAGTTATGTGAGTTAGTGAAATCTCCTGATGAAGCATCAATGATGAACATATGATTGGCATTCCATTCCTCCTAGATCCTCTAATTTTGGTGGATTGTGGGAATCGGGAGTGAAATCTTTCAAATTCCATCTAAAACGCGCAGCTGGAAATTCAAATTTAACTCTTGATGAATTCATCACTTTACTTGCTGAAATAGAAGCTGTGTCAAATTCACGTCCTCTAACCCCACCTTCTTCTGAATTTGACAATTTTGAGACTTTCTCCTGGACAGACCGGTTACCGCTACAGTTGAACCTCAATTTATTGATTTTAAGGAGAATACACTATCAAAATGACAGAGTCACTCGATTATCTCCACAGATTTGAAAAATTTGGTAGAGAGATTACCTAAATAATTTACAAGAAAGGAGTAAATGGAAATTTTACAAAAATAATGAGAGAATAGGAACTCTTGTTTTGTTCAAAATGAATCCCTTCCAGGTACCAAATAGATCACAGGTAGAATTATAGACGTTTTTTCTGGGAAAGATAATAAAATTAGAGTTGTGAATATTAAACTTCCTGATAGAAAAATAATTAAAAGAAATATCAGAGATGTTTGTATTTTACCTACTGCATGAAAAAATGTGCTAATTATTAATTATCATTCTTGTATTGCATATATATTAGTGTGTTTGTATCTACTTGTTAATTTTTTTTGCATATATTTCATTTGATTTAACATGCATTATTGTGTTTATGTTCTCAAATTCATTTATCTGTTGAAATTTGTATTTCAACGGGGGGCCGAGATGTTCGTACCACCTGCCACTTCCTGTTTCAATATATGGTGTCGCCCCCTATATCCTGTTAGAAAATACTTCACTTTACCAGCGCTATTCATACAGAGTAGAGGTACTTTTACTTTGCTTGTAATTGTTGATCGTTTATTATGAGTGTTAATAGTAATAAATTTATTTTTATAATTAATATGGATTAAGTCCATTAATCTCAAATTGTTCACTATCGACGAATTTATTACTTGCTGGCATACCGCCAGAATTAGGCCTACCGCCATAACAACCGCACTGACAGACATTCCTTTCTCTGAGTGTATTTTCCTCAAAATTTGATAGAAATCCAGAAATTTGGTGTAAAGACCGTAT
The DNA here is from genome assembly GCA_026543865.1 of Argiope aurantia. Lineage (NCBI taxonomy): Eukaryota > Metazoa > Arthropoda > Arachnida > Araneae > Araneidae > Argiope > Argiope aurantia. Next base: position 12,171 of record JAPMOR010101122.1, read on the forward strand.
CATCCGTCTAGATCAAGGAATTTTTGAGTTATCTTTGTCACAGGCAGACAGAATTTTCCAATCTGAATTCATGAAGGTCTAAAACCGTGGAGATGCGTCGAAATATCGATTTCGTATTTTTGACGATTACTATACCTTCTCTATATTACTTATATGAAAAAGTAATAAATAGGTTATCAACCTATGGAGCATACACCATTCTTGTTAAATAATTTTATTTTTAGTGGTACATTTTTTACATAAAAAAGCTAATTAGACAGTTAAAATAAATGCAAAATGGCATCGCTTTTATTATTTTGATATAATATTCATTATATAGACTCTCTCTTATAATTCTCTTAGAAGATGCATAGTGCGATGATCACACTGTCCATATAATAGATTATCTAGGATACATGTGCTGCACATTTGAGATTAAGAAAGGCATACATTTTTAGAAATTTCAAGTTTCTCGAATGTCATGAATGAATGTGAAGAGGTAATGTAAGCGATTTATGATTAAAAAGGTAATTTGAATGCAATTACATTACAGATAAAATTTTTTAATACCATGCAACAAATCACATGTTTTCGTAAAGCAGAGATAAATTATGTATAAACAATTTTATTAAAGTATAAAAAATAAACCAATACCGTAAATTTGCGTTCTAATGATTTTTTTCATCACTATCCCAAAATGATAAATGAAAATGCTTTTTTGAAATTGACACTAATGAAGAAAATTAATGCAGAAATAACTCCATGAAATGGATCATAAAGCATTTATGAAAAATAATCAGATTCTGCTTACCAGCGGTAGTGGTCTTCAAAAAATTTTCTCGCCTACTCTCTAATAAACTTATCTTGTCAAAGAACGCTTTAATGATGTTGCTGTAGAATAGTTACGAAATATTAACTTTTGGTGTGAATTTAACACTTTTAGTGAAATTTTTGTGTTATTGTTGGCGAAAGTTTTGGAGATTAATTCCTGGCATGAGTTAACAGTGTCTAAAAATCGCATTTGCATTTTAGACAAGTCTTTCTCAATGGATTGAAACAAAAATTTATTCAAAACCCATTCCAAATTTCATATAGTCATTGCTCCTTTGAATACCACATTTACATGTTTCTGAAAGTTCAGACTGATAGACATTCAATCTATAGTTGAATTTGGTCCAAAATATGACCGCTGTACACTATAGATGTTAAATATGTCCACTGAATTTTTCGCATCTAGCTCTTTTTGTTTTGTAGCTATTGTGCTAATTTATATTCGAACATCTGGACATATAGAATTTCTCTGAACAGTTTTAATTCAAAATTTGGTACAAATCTGTAAATGGGGTGTCAAGATAGAATATCAAATTTCTACTGTCTAGCTCAAAGTGTTTTGATTTATCTTTATCAAAGATAGACAGACGGATATTTCCCAAAAGTGTATTTTTTGAACCGAGGGAGGTTTGCAACTTGGAGATTCGTCAAAATCTCGATTTCGAGTTTTGGACAATAATTATACTTTCTCTATATCACGTATACGAGAAAGAAAAAAAGAAAAACACATGTCTGTATGTCTGCTTGTTAGAGTTCTACAGTCCGGACCGTTAGAGCTAGAAGTACCAGTTTTGGCATCTATAGACTTTCGAGCAAACACATCGAAAAGATCTTTTTGAAATTTCATTTAGAATTTTAATTAATCAAAAATTAGAAGAAATTTGGGAATACTTTTACACTATTTTGAAATTAAAATTATTGTCTTCTGAGTGATACGATTTAACATATCAAGAATGAAAAAACAACATTCTTTTTCTATTATTTTCATCAGTATATTTCATTTTTTCAAATAAATTCAAACAATTTTTATTATTTCATTAAATATTTATTCGCATGATTTTCTTGAAATTCTGAAACTAATCAAGAAACTTTTTACTCATTTTCGCTACATTTTACATAAGGAGCTAGAAAAAGAAATTACACTACCGCTGAAAACAACGCGAATTAGAAGATCAATGAACAGAGTCGTTATTTGTTTTCACTGATGCTATGATGCTATTAGTGACTACATGACACTTTTTAGCGGTGTTTGATTCCCATTTAATTACTGATTAAGAAGAGTAAGTTACAAGGCAAACGAGGGGTTTTTAAGGATTGTTTATGTGTTGGTCAAGAATGGTGGCAACGTTCGTCTGAAGAAAACTTGTCCAGGGATGTGAAAAATATCTGAATTTTCATGATGATTATGCGGAAAAGGAACCATGTTTATACGAAAGTTCTGGTAAAAATTCATTTTGACGTTTAGTATTGTCTGTTTTTATAGCTCAAAATAGTGGTCCTCGTAGCACTGATAATTCACTGACAAAAATTACGTTTAGGCTTGTCATAACTTAATTAACTATGAATACAGTAATTTTAGCGATGAAAAATTTTATTATAAATATTCTTAAAATAATATTTGCAATCTGATCAAAATAAGAGAAAAATTTGCTTAACATATTGATATTTTAAATTGATGAAAAAAACGCTGTTTGGTCTGTAATGGGATTAAAGTTTATCAAGGAAAATATTTATATTTTAATTAATATTCAAATTAAAAATCTAATAAAAAAATTTAAAAAGACCTTTTATCAGGAAGCATCTACTTCCCATGAAAACCAGAGGGATTGGTCTTCCGAAAAATTTCACATATTCTCCAAAAAATATGTTATTTCTGAGAACGCTTTGCATAGTATTAGAGAACAATAATTATGAAATAATAATTTTTGGTTGAATTTAGCATTTTTACTGAATCTATTGTGTCATCATTGACGAATTATTTGGCGATGAATCCCCGATATACGGTTCACAGTACGGCTTTTGAATTTTCTTTGGCACAGACAGACAGATGGACAAAAATGTGTTTTTAGAGTTCAAGGAGGTGTAAAATGTGGGGAGTCGTCAAAATCTCGAATTCGATTTTTTTGACTATTCCTATGCTTCCTCTATACTTTGTGTACGAGTAAGTAAAAACGCATCAAATTAAGTAACTTTTGGTATAACAGTGTATATTATACAGCATTTTTGAACGATTTCTGTATAAAGTACTTCGCATGAAGCAATTTATAAATTAGATATAATTTCTATCTATAATAAATTTAAAGTTGGATATTGACTTAATACTTTGGTTTCTCTCTTGAAAATGCAATTTATATGCAAAAAAGTGATTCATCATTATAAAAAAGCACAGGAATTATTTCTAATATAAATTAGTGAATTTTTGCTATTAAAACGGGAAATTGATATATGTTCGATTTTTCTTCTATACAATTCGGTTTAATACTATTATATTCATTGCCTGCATCTTTTATAATCAGCCCTTTTATTCAATAAGTTTTTTTTAGAAAATCATCGTCCATTATTCTGAAGAAAATCGATTTTTGTATTCAACTGTATTATGTTTCATGTCGCAGTATTTGAATTGAAAATATGGAATTTTCTTTGCATTAAAGAGAAATCACATTAAAGAAATGAAATTTTCAATAGAAAAAAGACAGAGGTATTCCTTGAAACGACATAACTCCTACCAACATAAGTCATGACAGAATTTTTGGAATATTCGATTGAGAAGACAAGAATAAAAATGTCCAATATTGAAGACGAATATAATGGAGTCGTGGACAAATTTATAGAGCAGACTAGAACAAAATAAACCACTTTCACATATTTTACATATTTCGAAAACTGTTTATCGAATATATTTCAGTTTATCTACCCATGTTCTAATCGAACGAAACCGATATTTATTTTGCTTTGCAAACGATTATCTGTAAATTGTATTGCGAAATGTTACAAAGTGATCTGATTATTTCGAAATGCTCCCAGTTTTTCTTTTTATTTACGTAATTCTTTTTCATTTTTTTCTGAAGTATCAAGAAAGTTAAGTTGGATGCAATTAACCAGCAAACTTCATCAGTTAACAATATTTTATTTTGTAAATCAGAAACCAATATTATGTTTTGAATTTGAATCATTCTTAATGGGATTTTGATTACTTTTGTTAAAATGTAAGTAAGGAATTGTTTCAAAACAACGGTACAATATTTGGCAGCAGATGTTCTTGTGAGTAGGAGAGATTTAGGTTAGATAAATTTGTGTTTTGTTTTAAAGGATTGCAATATTTTCTTGGATACCTATCTCGTAATTTTGTACCTTGGTCAGAGGACGAAGGTAAAACCTGAGCCGGAGCTTCTGCCTTCTTATTTTCCTTGCCAAACTAGTGGAAAAGGATGCCGACAAATTTAGCGTACATCAAAGCAGTTTACATGCTGGTTTGGTTATATCTGGTATCTATTCTCAAAACCTCCAGATATGAGGTCAAAAATACCATACTACCATGATACTGTGGTCAGACAGAGGCGATTTAACCATTCATATCCTTTGCTACTGAAGTGAGAAAAATGATTATTACTTACTCGTGCTCATTATCTTTGTTTTTGGGAAAGGATTCTAGCATTCGTTTCAGTATCCCAAGACTATTCTTTTTCTACGATTCTACCCTGCTAAAGGGTGGGAAGCGAAAGGATGAGCGCATTTACAAAATTCTTAATTCTTTGACTTGAGACACATTAGATATCTTTTACGATCATTTTTTTATACCCATGTGTGTTTAAGTGTCATGACGTTTTTGATCGTACATTTTGACTCAAAATTGCGTATTGATTGCTTATAAGGTTATTAAAGTGGAATAAAAGCTTTCAAGAGTGGCACGATGAATATTTTATATAATATCTTTAAGTGTTGTAGAGATTATATACCGATGTAATTTCAAAATATTATCAAAAAATTCAATGACAAATAATAAAATGTTTTAACATAAAGAATTAGTTTTATTTTATAATTCTTTATGTTTTAACATAAAGAATTATTTCTATTTTATAAAAGAGTGAATTAACTAAATTTTGGAACAGAAATCTTCCATTCATTCATTCATAGCTTAATGATTAAGTCCTTTAACAGTAAATAAAAATTGCTCTAAAGTATTTTGATATGAATTAGTATATTTTTCAGTTTGCATTACGAGTTATCAGCAACTTTTACGTCTTCTATGTCTGATATAATCCGAAGCCACTTTATTGTTAAATGCAAACATCTCCCCTTTTCATCTTTCCTTTTACCCACATTTTGACTAAATAAACACTTCCTGACGCAGGCGCAAAAGCGACGAGGCTTTTAGAATCCGAGAATGAACAAAACATTGCTACATTGCAGATCAAGGAAAGGAATACAATTTTTTTCTTCATTTTGCCAACATATTTTTTTAAAAACAAAATGGATTTATCGCAGTTTCAATCATGCTAAAATGTAACTTGTCACTACCATACTATTTCTAACTACTCAAAGGCGTTTTAAAGTGCACACGTTGGCTACAAATCAGCATTATAAGTAAACAGTACGAGTCCGGTCTAACCAAAAAAAAAAAAAAAAACATGTCACTCATTGATTTGATGCTTAAATTCGGTAATGTTACTTATACGACAAGTTGATTGGTTAACCTAATAATTGCATTGCTGCTGTTGGATGTGAGCCGAACGTATTCGTATTCGGATAATGTCATATAGCGACATCTCACAAAATTTTGAGGTTATCTTCCTATGGCAATAATGCAAGTACCACAAAAATTAACGAGGTGACGCTATATGACATTGTCAGCATGAAGCAGATAGAAAAAGACTCCAATAATTAGTTATAATTTTATTTATGTGTAAAATCACGTTTTTTTAGAAAAGCCACCTATATAGATACAATTAAAAAGCAAAATGTATCAATGTTATTATCTTTTCTTTTTTGTCTTTTTGTTCTATTGTATTGTGAAAATAATACACTTGGTTAGTCCCAAAATGTTTATTGCTACTAGGAGGACAAATTAATGAGTCACAGAACACACATGATAATAATTACTATTTATTGGGACACATATCATTAAGCTATTAGAACTGGGGTTATCACTCAATGACAAATACTCCACAGTATTATACACAAATTCACAGGTCAATATTGGGCATATTGCTTTTTTACTTAGAGCGCTTGCATCTCTGTAATTTATTTCCAAACTCGTACTCGTTCTCCTTGTTTGTTTATATTCACTCAGATGTCTTCTGGCTGTCCTCTAATGGCCAGTTTTAACTATAGTAATTTTGTAAATGTGTAATTTTTATGCATAAATTTGCAATTTTTACTATGCTACAAAGCAACACATACTCATGCATGGAATCTGAAAATAAAAATTTGAGTAGTCATGGCGCTAATGACCTGGTTCGAAGTCTTCAAATTTTAGGCGATAGGGAATGAGGATTAATTCTTTATTAAGCGAGAATGTACCCCCTGTTTAAGTTATCACATGGGAGGATCGATAGAAAATAACATTAGTGGAATTGATCTAAAATTTGATACTTCTAAAAGAATAATATGAGATATTTGGAAATGAAAGCGCAAAGGATGCCCTTAATATCCCTATTTGTATAGACATGGGAATTCACAAATTCCACTGGATAAGAGTAAGTCACTAAAAGCTCTTTAGCAGCTGGAAAAAGGATAAGAGTTTTTTATCGAAATAGAATTGGAAACAAATTGTTTCTGAAAGTGAAATACAGGTTAGGATAAAAATCTTTCTCTTTTAAAGTGGCTCTTTTTTTATCGGTCTTGGCGGTTCTGGTGAAAATATAAAATCATTCAAAAAGAAACTGCGGATTTAACAAAGAGATACATCCGTTTCTTCATGGAATAGAAGAAAGCTCAAATTTTATTTTATACAAAGGTCAATTAAATAATTAGTTGTATTGCATAAGAAAACAAAACAGGATAGAAATTTTACACTAACTTTATTTGTAACTTAAATTTCCATTAACAATCTGCTTTTAAATGTAGTTACCTCCGTTATTTAAAAATTTCCTAATGCTTTGTACAAGTTTTTCGATGCCTTCTGTAAAGAAATCCCGTCCAATATACGATAATCATTCTTGGGTTGTAGCGTTAGAGGCCGATATTGGCTCTTAAATGCTAATGAACATAAACCAATAATTGCGGCGTAGTTAACGATGCTTCTATGTTTATTGAACTATGAGAAGGGGCATGGAGTCGCCCCTCTACCATAGTATAGCATAGCCTTCGGCCTTCAATCCTACTTGTCTCTAGACATGAACCGCACAGTTATAACAAGAAGCAACCTTAGAACGGTAGCTCGCCAATTGGCGTATTGATAGCGATGTACAGGGTGGTTATAATTAAAGCTACCCTGTTTAGACCTACGTAGTGTCCGCTTTAGTGGAAGGATGTCGAAGAAACTTGATACTTGCGTTGTATGGATCATGGGGAACAGAAATCTGCAATAAAAAAAAAGTTCAAATTTCAACCGCCAGGTGAGAAAGCGGCGCATGAAATAAACAACACAATTTGGAACTTAAAAACATTATTTAATTATAATATCAATGCGCATTCCATTTACGTCAAGCACATGTTCAATGCGTGTTATGGCATGTTCAACAGTGGCACGAAGGGTTTCTCGATCAATTGCAGCAACATGACGTGTTATGCTTGCTTTCAATTCATGCACAGTCCGTATGCTTCCTCCATAGACACGATCTTTCGGGAATCCTCATAACCATAAATTACAGGAATTCAAGTCCGGAGAACGCGGAAGCCAAGAAATCGGAAAACTTCTTGAAATTACCCGTTGATTATCAAAGGGGGCACAAAACAATGTGAAGTGGTGCACCATCTTGTATGAAGACAGTAGTCCCTAAACATTCTCGTTCTTGTAACGTAGGAATGACTTGCGGCTGAAGAAGGTCGCGGTAACGGGCACCCGTAACGGAACACTTTTGAGGGCCACGAGGAGTGTTTTCGTGTTTCCCTAAAAAAAAAAAAAAAAAGGACCAAGAATGAATTCAGCAGTAAAACTACACCATGCAGTAATGTAATCAGGATGTTCATGCACATCATTAGGACTTGCAGTACTCCATATGCGACAGTTCTGAGTATTAACTGCCTCCTTCTAGGGAAAAATGAGCCTCGTCCGACCACAAAATGTTCCAAGGCCGGGAATTGTCAACGACTATTCCGGCTAAAAAAATTCTAACAAATTGATTTCGTTTCTCCGGTCTGCAGGATTCAGCGCTGCACATGATGGATCTTGTATGGATACCACTCTACAATGGATTGAAGAACCTTTCGTACTGTAGATCAAAGGAGGGACAAATCGCGTGCCACCGCTCGAGCACTTGATGAAGAATATTGCGAATCGGACGCTCTTTCGACCACGGCAAGAGCGATTTCTTCCGCAGTTTCATTTGAAATCCGTTTCCGCCCTCTTCGTTGTACCACACCCAACTCTCCAGTCTTTTCAAATTTAATAATCATCTTTTTCAGAGCCTGCCTGGACATAAGCCCTTTCCGCAAGTCTTTCAAGCGCCGATATTCTCGTAGTGCAGCTGACAAATTATTGCTGTTCTAATAAAACAACTTTATCAGTAAAGCTCTTCCTTTCTTCTCTAACGGCATGGTGAAGAATGATTTTGCGGCATTGAGTACTGGCTTTTTAAACTACTCTAAATTTGCATAACGGCCTTTGTTGTACATGAAAACCGCCATCTATCGGCTGAAATGTAAACTATTTTTTATTGCAGATTTCTTTCCCCCATGATCCATACAACCTTAATATCAAGTTTCTTCGACATCCGTCCACTAGAGCGGACACCACGTAGGTCTAAACAGAGTAACTTTAATTATAACCACCCTGTACTTAACACCTCGTCATCCGAGTGGTATCGTCGGTTTCTAAGTTCTTGTTTCATTTGACTAGAAACATGGCGATCACAAAGTGAAAGGTCTGGGGTATGAGGAAGGTCATCATACACTTCCTACCTAAACGTTTTCAGAAATCCGTTTGTTTTGCTGCATGCGGTCTTACATTGTCACGCAGGAGCACAATATCTTTCGACAGTTTACCTGCGCGACGAATTTTTTTAATGATTGTCGCAATCGTTTCAGGGTTTCACAGTAAGAAGAGGCATTAATTCTGTAAGCAGAAAACCTTCTATGTCGAAAAACAGCGTAATCATCAAGATGTAGGTAGTAGTAGTAGATGGAAAAGGGAGCTCTAGTCGGGGAAGTGGAATGTTTCCACTAGAGGGAGATGCATTTCGTTTCAGGTGAGAAGTGGAGAATCCAAGTCTCATTTCCGATCCGAAAACTCAGTTTCTTCATTTCCAAAACGCTTCTCTTTATGTTCCTCCGTCAATAGACGAGGCACCCATCGAGCGCAAACTTTATGAAATTCGAGCATCATCAGTAATTTCATGCATACTACGAAGAGAAATATCCAGTTAATTTGGGATTTCGTCCATTGTTATATGTCTTTTTGGAAAAATGTATTCAGTCAAACGAACAGAGATTTCTGAATTTATTGCAATTAATAATCTTCCTTTACGATCAACATCATCATCTGCACGTCCATTCATATGCATGTTACGTCACTTGGCGATAGCTTGACGCAACATTTCATTTCACCATACAATTCATGCAACTGCCGATAAAATTCAGTATCATCAGTAATTCGAGCATTTTTCTGATAATCAGTGCAGTTACACCTTTTTACCCACAAAAAGTGAGTCACTGATTTCCAATTTGGACGCCACTTACAGCTGTCGAGATATGTTTACGACTGATTATCAGAAAAAGCAAAATTGCTTCGTGAAAACCGTTAAGTCACATCATAAAGATGTATGTCTGAAGTGTTGCCATACAGTTTCATCAAACTAGCCTCTGACAGAAAATTTTAACAATCATACATGAAAAGGTTGAACCCTACAAATGGTCAATCCTATTGAAAGATTTACTTTAAAATACGGTAAAGATCTCCACTGTTGATGTTACGATTGTACATTAAATTTCATTTATCTATGACATTTCTTTTTTGAGTTATTGGTTTTACAGGCATGCGAATGCACAGACAAACAAACAGTTAACTCTTACAGATTAATTCCAAATGCCATATTGATCTGTAAAATTTGTGTGAGAAACCTGTGTTCCAAATGTCTGTCCAAATGTTTTCTGTCTGCCATTTTATCCCTTGTGTCGGCGTCCTGGTCTAAGGGTAGCGCGTCTTCTTCGTGATCTGGAGTACCGGGTTCGAGTCCTGGTTCGTCTTCTTTACCCTGTGTTTTATCTGTGAGGTGTGTGAAAGAGGCCATCTGTATAAAGCGGTTGTGAAAGCGAGTGTGTGAGCGTCATCTTCATATGAGCTAAAAGTCAGACTTCTGCCATCGGGTGCTCAGAGGCCTTTGCCCTCAGAAGTTACTGCGCAAAACTCGGCTTATAATCGATGACATCGTCAGCGAGCTTATCCATGAGAAATGTCAACAACAACATTTTACTCTTTGTAATTATGGGGTTGTTTGTGTTTGGCCAGACAGACAGGTAGACTTCTGAATAAGTTTCTTTCAAAATTTAATAGAAATATAAAAATTTGGTTTAAAAACCATATACCAAATTTCATCCGTCTTATTCAAAGGCTTTTTGTGTCATTGTTAAGATATAGTCATACAGAGCTGCAGTTAGATGGACAGAAACACTTAAGTATTTTGAAGTGTGGAGATTCGTCTAAATCTTAAGTTTTATTATTTTGGAGATTGTGATATATCTTCTTAATATGATTCGTATACAGTAAATTAAGTCATATCACTGACTCTCCGATCCACCCGAAGGCACACTGATAAATAATACTGAATGACCGGAGCGTCGAAACAGCAACACTGGCTGGAACTGTGGTTAAGTCCTAAGGACCATCACCGGCCAACTCTTCCCTAAGGAAGTATGTTCCGTCATCGATGAGAGGAGCCAGATCCCTACCTTTTCGTGTACCCTCCAGAGTGGTGAAATACAACCACCATGTCGGAAGCATCTCATCCTCATTTCGAGGTGCCACCTCGGGGGGGGAGGACTATAAAATAAAGTAAATAAAATCTATTCAGGGACTTTCAAATAAAACCAATTGTCGCTGAGAAATCACAAAAATGCTGAGAGTTCTTGCGTAATATTCTCGCAATAATATACAGATAATATATAAAAATGAATAAAAAATTTAGAAATCGTTGTGCAACAGAGTTATAAAGCAGCCTCATTGTAAGATGCCTCATAGCAAAAATTTATGTTATAAGAAAAAAATTATATTGATCAAAAGGTATAAGTTATAACTTGAAATTTTTGTAACTAAGAGAAATTTATGTAAGGAAGACAATGCGTGCAAAAATAATTTTCTTTAAGAAACCTTATATCATTTACAAAACAGTGCTATAAGGATTCGTACATTTGTGGTGGTATGTAGATTATTATGATCTGTGCAGGAAGCAACAGGACGAATGTTGTTGGAAACATTTTTTTAATAATCACATTCACACACTTAAACATACACTAACACAAAGACAAGACATTCACGCGCGCGGCTTCACAATTCAGCATCACATCTCATTCTAATTACAATCGCAATGCACTATGGGATGACATGTGGGATGGCCTAATCAGGCATCGCCATCTAGTATCCAAAAAAGAAGATAAGAGTAATGCAACTGCTTCACATTGTAATTTCAGCCTTATTTTCGTTACTTTAAATCTTTTATTTGCTGACACATATTCTGTCGCGCACATTTTCTCAGAACAGTTCTATAGAGGCCAAAAGGTTTTATAAAATTGGTGCCATAATGCCAATGTTTGTTACCTTGAATACTTTTTCTTATTGAATGTGTTCATGTATTTTCTAATAAAAAAATAAGTTCGAAGGAGAATTGTATTCAAAGTTCGCTTTATCAATTTTTTTCTATAGGGAATTCAGAAAAGCATCTATTCTTGTAATAACATAAAAGATTTTCTGTTTTTTGGGTTCCCAGAAAAATAAACTGTATCATTTTTTTGAGCGCTATATTGATTACAATTGACGCTATTCTGTAACTCAAAAATATATTTAATTGTACATATTTTATAATAAGCAAATATATGTAAAATTGTAGATAACACCCATCCACCCACACACAAACACAAAGAAAAACAGAACAGAAGTTGTGATAAGGATTATGAACAATTTTTAAATACTTTTATTAAAATTTGTTGATTGAGTCTAAAGATGCAATTTCATTATCGAATTTTCGATAATATACTGAACTAATTGGTATGAAAGTTTGTACACTTATAAATTTTGGATGACAATTATTATACTGTTTACAGATTATAATTGTCGAATATTATAATCTGTATTATAATTTATTAATTAATCGAATAAAAAATGAAGCTTTATTTCCGTACCAGTGATTTATCTTGGTAGTGAATTTAACAATCATTCCAAAATAAACTATATCTTTTTTTTATAGTATTTATAATTCATTTTTCTATTATTTATAATTTCTACTTTTTATATTATTTATAGTTTTTTTCCTGATATTTATAATTTCTATTTTTTCTATTATTTATAACTCTTTTTTTCTATTATTTATAATTTCTACTTTTTGATTATTTTTAATTCTTTTTTTCTATTATAATTCTACTTTTTCTAATTTTTATAAGTAATATATTTTAATTAATTAATTAATTAAAGTAATTTTATAAACATTGTAGAAGGATAAAACTGGTACAGACATACACGAAAATAAATGCCCCAAAATAAAATTAAAAGCATATTATTGTCTTTAAACTGAAATGTAAAAATTATTTAAATGATTCTTTCAAATCAAAAATAGAAAAAAAAGTACCGAAAAACATGGAAAGAGCAGACGATTTTCTATGGCTGAACTTGAAATGAAAATAAAAGTCAGATAATAACAATCTCGGAACATTTGTTGTTCTTTTTCTGTTTTTTCATACATAAAGGAAATAAACTCAGAAAACATTTTAATTGTAAAAGAAACATGATCTCGAGTTGTTGATGGTTTTCTTTTGTTTAGACCTTTCGGTCCCCCCCAAAAAAAACAATTAAAAGAAGATTCAATTCTGTAGTCTTCTATACTGATGCTTCCTCCATTTGTATATTATTTTTAGAAAATAATATACATACAATTACATAATAAGTTAACAGTTAATTACATATCAAGTGATAATGTACACACACACAAACATTATTATTATTGTAATGTGCTTGAATCTAAATATAATAATTAAATGGAAGGAAAGTAGTGTCGCATAATATATATTTATAATATTTTGATGTTGTGCTGATAATTTTAGAATAGAAGAAAAATTAAAACCATATATACATTTTGGTCGCCTTTTTTGACAATTGGAGCTTTAATTTGATAAATAATTGTATTTTTAGTCCAAAAACATCAAACCAAATTTCATTAATCCTATTAATTGTGTTTTTGAGTTATCATTTGCACTCGAATGCGAAAGTGCAAGACGGCAAACAATCACTCAGATTTGGTTCACATTTTGATAAGTATCTATATTTTACATGCTAGATATGTGTAATAAATCTTATCTATTTAACTATTTACTTTTTTATAATTTTCATTTGTACTTGATAAATTAAACAGACAGACTCCCTCTTAATGATATTCATTCAAAATTTAGTTAAAGTATGCAAATTTTATGAAAATGCTAAATATAAAATCCTCTCGGTCAAGTTCAAAGTTATCGGATTCGGAGACACAGATATAGAACCAAAAATGCCTTTTTTTGTAGTCAGGGGTTCTGAAATATGGAAAGTCATCAAAATACCGAGGTCGAATTTCTTAAGGATTGCATTATTTTCTGAACTTATACGAAGAAAAGAAAAGGGACGTTAATCCTACAAAAATAACTAACCCAAACTGGAGTTGTCTTCTTCATAAACTTTTAAATCTCTTGGATAAATGAAATTAAAATCCGTCCCATTACTTGCGCCCAGCAAATGTTTTTAGAAAAATTCTTGATTTCATAAAAGTTCTTGACGTGAAAGTGAGATTTCCCATTATAAGACGAAAATTTTGTTTTTATAAAAGTTCAAAGGAACTTTATTTAATAAATTGAAGTAAACAGGTGAGACTAATAAGCTGCTTTTTTTATGTAATAAGGTCACTCACACACACACGCACATACAAAATAAATAAAAGCGGACAAAATTCTTTTAGATTCAAAACAACTTTTAAAGAAGAAAAAATTTCTTTGTGAGATATTTGAGCAACTCCTCAAAGCCATAAACGCGCTTAAAAGAAGAAAACAGCAATTAATCTGTTTTATTTATTTAAATGAATTATTTGTTTTTCCGGAAATATTATATTATATGACGTAAAAATAGCCTTCTATTTAGTTTTTAGTGAAACAATAAATTTAAGATATAACTTTAACTAGCAAATTGCTTAACTTAAAATATAGAAACACGTTAGAGAAAAATTACGAACAATTAAGAGTTTTGCTCTGCCATTTCATTTATTACTAGCCACCTTTGGTAGCCAGTTGGTCTACCGGAATAAATGTTTACTCAAAATCTCAATTAAACATTTAATGTAAATATGCCTTAATGGGCTTTTTAGCAAAATATTTTTAAGTTTCAAATTTTGATAGTTCTATAGTCATTTTATAAAATTGTCAAATGTCAATTCAATTGTCAAACTATTTTATAAGCCTTCCATGATTTTTTTCATTCTACTATGAATTTCCTAGTTTTGTGTCATTTCCACCAAAATATGAATATAAAAATTTTGTTTACAGAAATCAAGCACCTTTTTCTAAAATAAATGTGTACAGAAAATAGAATTGTTTAGCATTTTACGTGTACTACAGAATATTTTATTTAATAATTTATGTACTATCTCAAAGAATTATTCAATAAAAAAATTACCTAATTCAATATAAAATTCGGTTAACAATTTGAGAAAGCAATTTTTAATTCATAAGAACGATAATATATTTATATACATCCAATATACAAAAAAGAGTAGAGATCTTTTAAAATAAATGTACTTACAAAATTTCTTTAGAGCTTAGTACTGAAGGTAAATTTTGATTGTAAATGAAAGAAATTTTAAAAAAGTATATTAATCCATTAGCTGTCGCCATTCTCATCTGGAGATTTTGGAATTTTAAGTACACTTTTTAGCACTAAATAAATATTTGGTACATTAGAAAGTTTAGTTTTATTATATATATATATCTATATCTATCTATCAGTATCGTGTGTAGCAAAAAATGTGCATTCTGTGGTTAGTTTCTTTTTAATAATCGAAGAAATTTGAAATTCGTCTGTAAATTGAACGGGAGAGAATTGTTTATTTGAAGCATTATGGTTTAGTTTTTATATTATAATGAAATAGCGTACATAAAAATGTAATTTAGAGGTTATAGTATCAATCTGTTACTTACCCAATCTTTTGTTTTTTATTGAAATGATTTTATTGCCCATTTTATAATGATACCGTTTATAAAAACTATCAAATATTTTCATAACAAAGTATGATTTGAATATAATTATATTTTTACATAACTTTTTGTGAATATATTTAATTTATCCAGCTAAAAATTAAAAAAAAGAACTTCTGGCAATAATGGCTTAAAAGGATACTTTCAAAAAAATTGTGCACATTAGGGATAAATAAGCCAAATCTTCAGACTCTCATTTTCAACAAAAGAAGATAAAAAACAGATTGAGATATTTGTAATAACAATAAAAACAATTTTTAATTTTTTAAAAACAATTTTTAATTTTTATTTCAAATTTATTAAAAATAGAGAAAAATTTTGTATCTTTACTTAAAAATTGAACCGCGATTAAAAGGGATCGCTGAAAAATCAATGTTTTGATTTTCCAAATTACATAAAAATCACTTTTTGTTCAAATAGTTTTGGAAGTTTCGGTGAAAAATCATCAAACTTTCGTTTAATTTTTAATTGAAATTCTATTAAATTTTAAAAAATTCTATCTAAGATGTACAATATCATTTTCCTAGATATATCCAATAACTGAAATTCTAATGTTCTAATCTGTTGAGCTCCAAAATACATACATTCAACTCTTGTAATGATAAAAATGAACGTGTTTGCATGTTGTGTCGACACTCTACAAATCAGACCGTTTGAGTGTTATTAAACTTGGCACAAATATCATCATAATTTCTGAAAATATTACACCATAAAATTTTTTACATCAACTGAAAATTTAAAAAAAGTTTCTTGCTAATTATTACAGTTTTCCTACAATTAATTCATTTAATTAAAAAAATATTATTAGCATTTTTGAAACTATATAATTTATTACTCAATTAATACTTCGATATTTTTCATCGCTGCTACTAATATTTAATTTCGGCTTTTTGTTCCATTATTGATGATTCAGCTTATTTTTCCAAGTTGAAAGGTTTTGGCTTTCTTTTAACTCTTTCTCTGTCCTGTCCACAAAAATTTCTGTTTTTCATCGCATTAGAACAAATAAAATAAAATCTCAAACAAGTAAACGTTTACAAAACGTTTTAAATGTTTAAAAGTTTTAAAATGTAGAAGAACTATTGAAGCGCGTTACGGCCGCCCTGCAGAAGTTTCAGTAGGAAGCGCTAAATGTGTTATGGACGATGAAGAGGTTAATAAATATTTCGAAATTTTTGTTGTACTTATACATAAAGATTAGTTCAGAATCAAAGAATGATGAAAAAGTTTTCTTTATGGGTTGTCCACTTTTAAACATCGCAGCTCTTTTCTGCAATATAAATTTGATGCATAAAGACATAGACCGAAAATTAAGAAAATATATAACACAACGAACAAATTCATATAAGCTTCTAAAATAACAGGAGTTATGCGTCTATCAAAATTTAAAATTAAAAAATATTTTGCTGAGGAGGTCATTAAGACCAATTTATACAAGATATTCAATTGAAAATCTTAGAAATCTTTATTCCTCTCACACCCAATAACCTCCAAAGGCGACTAGCTTTTAATATATGTAAAGATTTAATAGATGATTTCTTTCTTTTTTTTGTCTATTATCGTTGGTATTAAAAAAATAAAGAAACTAATGTAGTTGAGGCGAAAGTTTCACGATTAACAATGCAGCATACAAGGCATTAATATTTCAAAATCTTTATATTTTCTCGACTATTGAGTTTTTTTTTTCTGATTCAATATGGGATACAAATAAATAGCTACTCTCAGCTTGTAAAATTAAAATAACGAAATTCTTGATTTCGTTTAATTGGGCATCCACTACGCATCGCGAAAATATTTTGCTGCCTCTTAGAAAGATTGATTAATGTGATGACGGTGTTTATACAAGCTGATTTTAATTTTCTTACTTATATTGAAGTGCATTTTCTAAATAGTAGTCAACCTCTGATCTTTAATCTGGTTTTATAAATTTCTTTCTTTCCTTTTTTTGAAATTAGCCTCTTGCTTTTTAGAAGTTCTTTGATCACTCAAATTCTCAGTTTTTTGGAAATTTTTAAACATTTGTGTCCGCTCTAGTGATATCGCAGCAATTAATTTATACAAAAAATTCGCGATATTTATTTTCTGATGAAAAAATTTTAAATTGACGTAAATAAAAATATTTTCTTTTATTTCAGTAAATATTAATAAATTTCAGTAAATATTATGAAATCTAACTTTTATATAACCCTTCGGTCCTATGAATCTATTCAGCAATACAGTATTGACATTCTAATTTTTAAATAAAAACATACACTCCAATCTTCAGCAACAAAATACGACCGAGTTATGAAGTTTTGAATATCATTATTTGAGGAAAATGATTCATTTCACTATTTTGGCCCATCAACTTTGGAAATAATTGATGAATATTCTTTCAGATGATTAAGGAAGTAATCTAAAGTTGTGCCTTTTATGAAATAGTATTAGTTAAATGTTCGTTAAATGTTAAAATAATAAAATAGCTATGAAATGTTAGTTAAATAATAGTTAAAATATTCACAACCTGATCAGCTTAGTCACAATAGAAGGAATTTTCGAATCCAATCCAATCTTTTTTTATTTAAGACGTAGGTGTTTCGATAATGTTTTATTGAACATTTCTTCTAGTACATGGGGTCAGCATAAAATCTAAAATTAGTAATTTATCAGAATATTTATTGATTCCAGCTGTATAAAATTATAAGTTTTGCTTCATTTAGACAATTCTTCCTATTAGATGTATATGTCCATTACAGCGGTTTAGGAATTAGCTATTGGGCTGATTAGAGCAGATATTCTATATAAATCATGTTCGCTTTAAACAATACAGAGTTATTGAATTATTAATGCAGATATTTAAAAGGTAACAGAAATATTTTTTTGCATTTATTTTTTTCCAGAAAATATCACATTTCACATTTATTTTATTTCATATGGACATATGCTGGAAATTAGTCTTTCATGTTTTGTTTGTATTAAGAGTTAACAATCTTTTAATTTCAATTTTTGTTAATGTGATGACAACAAATTAACAACAACAAAAAAAAGAGTTAATGAAAGCTTATTTTTCTCATGTACGCCTAAATTGCTCATGATATTAAAATTTTATTTTCATTTTATCTTTGCTGCCTTTAGCGACTATCTGGTTCGAGGGGGTTAATAGTTGCTAACATTTTCATTTAAATATTTTATGTAACTTGGTCTCTTAATAGATTCCTCTTCGAAATATTTTTGAGCTTAAAATTTTGATAGTCATATAATTCAAACTTGAAGCTCAAAAAATATTTCGATATTGAAATCTTATGTTATTTTGCTCAACTTACTATGTATCTCCACATTTTGTCAGCTCTCAAAAAAATTAGAACTCTAAATTGAAGTGCATTAGACAATAATTAATATAAAAATTATTTTTAAAACAAATTTTTTTAAGAATATAAGTCCAGAAGGCGGAATCATAGAGCATTGAAGCCTTACGTGCTCTACAGAATATTTGTTATGCTATATGTAAAACCTAAAAGAATTATTCAATAAAACTTTTTCGGATTTATCGTATACTTTCAAAGTTTTACTTCAAAAGATTTCAATGATGTAAGTAATATTTTTTAAATTTGTTTCAGTCATTAATGCATTTGTGAAGTAATAATAATAATAATAAATTAATTTTACCAAAAAATATTATTAATACTAAAAATTTAAAAAAAATCGATAAATATAAAAATTTTATTTATGCGTTAAAAAATTTGGATCATTGAAAAGATAATAATTTTATAGTGGCGCAAAAATTATTTTTTTACTATAATATTTTCTGATTTTTATCGCGTGAAAACATCAAATTAAATAGACTCCTAATTGAAGTTTCAAAAAAATTTGCTCCGAAATGCTAATTATAATAAAATAATAAACCTAATGATAATATAATTTTAAATGGAAACCTAACTGAAATTTCAAAGAAATTGCTCAGAGGTGCTCATGATAATAATAATAATAATATTAAACGATTTCTATGTTCCATGACCAAATCTGATAGAGTAATGAAGTTTTGAATATCACTATTGCCCTATAAAGGACAATGAATAATTTAATAATTTTTCCCTAATGAATTCTTGGAAATTCATCGTGTATTGACATATTTTTTTCCAGACGAGAGCACAGTGGATCTTTTAAATAGCATGATTTTATAAGATGCAATTAATATTTACATAATTCACTCTGTTTTATCACAATTGTGTAGACCTTCCCTTTTATTCAGATGTTAGTGTCTCAGAAATATTTTACAAAAATGACTCATAGAACCAAAGATCTGGTGGAAAGTATAAAATTCGTAATTCATCAGAACATTTATAGACTCTTTACTCCTTTTAGGATATTCTTCCTATTAGATATATATGCTAATATTAACCGTTAAGAAATTAAGTATTGAGAACACATTAAAATGGGAAATATCTTTATCTATTAATCTATATCTATATATATATATAAACAATGTTTGCCATGAAACTACAGAATTATTGAATCATTAATATAAATATTTTAAAAGGCAATAATTTTTTTTCTTATGCTTATCCTTCTATCAAAAAATTTGAATATTACCTTTAATGTTTTCCTCATTTCTTGCGTTGAAAATTATGTATTTTTATTTTTTATTTCTAGTGAGATTTGATTTAATCTTTTCATTTGAGTTTTAATGTTCAATTTCATTGAGATTGAGACTGATTTTAATTTCACCGAGATTTAATTTCATTCGTATTCATTTCATTTCCTATCAAGGTGATGGCAACATATTGAATAAAGTTAATTTTTCACATGCATTCGTAACGTGATCATAGAAGCAATCGAAAATGGGAATTTTATTTCGTAATTATTAATTTGTAGGATTTAACTATTTAATTTTACAAGCATTCTTGCTAATCATTTCTCTTAATAATTTATGGATAACAAACTTTATATTTTATAATAAGATAAGACGCATTTGTATTTATTTAAATTTACTGATTACTGCTTAAGTGCACAATATTTATTACACAAGTCTCAAATTTCATAAGATTAATTTGCTGCAATTATGATTATTGTATATAATCACAAATGTAATAAAAAATCTAGACATAAAAACACGATATATATATATATATATATATATATATATATATATGCTTGATTAAATTAACTTTGTTATGTTTAAGCAAATGGTTTCTAATATAAATATTCAATTATTAAGCTGGTTGCTTTTTAAAGATATTCAAAGAAATAATTATAATGATCTATATATAATAATTGTTCTTATAGTTATATATAGTTTTTTTATGGTTATATGTAATAA
Organism: Argiope aurantia; assembly: GCA_026543865.1. NCBI lineage: Eukaryota > Metazoa > Arthropoda > Arachnida > Araneae > Araneidae > Argiope > Argiope aurantia. Next base: position 32,857 of record JAPMOR010101122.1, read on the forward strand.
ATCCTATTCTTATACTTCCTCACAAATTTTTATTCATATCAGAAACAACATGATGTGTGAAAAATTTTAGCTTAAAAAATGTTACAATAATGAAAATCAAGGATACGAATGAACATTTAAAGTGATGATCTGTAATTTGCTTTTCAAGTCTGTAGCAGGCATATGGCCTATTTACCTAACTTCATAAAATGAAATATTTCACACACACAGACACACAAAAAAAATCATAGAACACTAAGTTGTCGGTAAGGTATGGAAGAAAATTGATTTACGTTTATCAGTGAATGAAATGCACTACTGTTTTGAGTGCTTATAAAATAAAGCGGTGTATCATTCCATGTCTATTTATGAGTAGTAAGCAGTGATTATAAGAATAGTATATAATGATAAAAAAAATGCAGGAATAAAGTGCAAAAGAATAAAAACCAATTAATGTTTCTCTTTTAATTTGAAAAATATTAATTTTAACTCTAAAATTGACATTTCTTTTAACTAATGAAAAATATGCTTAGTTTTATATCTTTTGCTAATGCAACAAAACTTTAAATTTTATTGATTTCAATGCTTTCAATTGAGAATCAAGTTTATGTGCAATAGAAACAAAATTTTTAATGCTCTTTATTTCTTGGGAACAATTGCAATTCTGCCATCACTGAGAATATTTTGTCATAATGAAATAACAATTGATTTTAAAACATAAAACGTAGATTTATAAATATGTTTAAAGTGCAAAAAAATAAGAAAATGCTATTACCAACGCACAAAGAATATCAAAATCCTACACATCTAAATATGGAAAATGTGTAAATAGTCTTTAACAGAAAATGTCAAATACCTGTTGATGTAATCATGTCATATTAATCGAAAGTTATGCTTCAGGTATTTTTTTATGGAGAATCATTCATGATATGAAAAAAGGGTGTTGCCATTGGAAATTACAACGATTGTACAATTTTAAATATGTCGCCAATCCCCCTATGAAAACTTTAGACACAACAACTTTTAGCATTCATTACTACCTTTAAAATAGCATTTTCACATAACATGATCGATTGCAAAATGAATCTGTATGGCTTCTTTTTTCTTAAACGAATGTGTATTTATATTTCTCCATATGTTATAATTGTCGGAAGGTGCTTTAGAATGAGTAGGGATCAACAATTTAAAAAAAGAGAGAAACACTTTATTGAGTAGTATACATGTTTATTAGATTACTATTTATAATCAACATTTAAAATACAAATGTATATTCATCATCATGAATACAATAAATTCGAATTTTTTTAGTAAGTCTTCATTTACAATAAAGAAAATTAGAATTATTTTTTAAAATCATGCGCAGAGGATACACTATTTCTAAAAGCAACATGAAGGTAACTTTGAAATAAAATGTAACGAATTACATCTGAAAGAAATTTTACATATTTCGTACAAAAATTTCTTTTTGTATAAATTTTCAAAAAGCGATTTAAATAATATTTACAATCAATAAATAGAAGTTTATAAAAACAAAATTTGGTTGAAATGCATTACCAGGTAGTAGTTAATTTCATAAAACACGATGAAATTAGCGACTTCGCTTCTTCGGCGATATGAAGGAAGTGAATTTTAGTGAAATGTAACTTTTGATATAAAACCTTTTGTATTGTAAGTGAGCGCTTATGATCATAATAGAAATGATCATTATGATCATTAAGAATAAGAATATTTCTACCGAAGTAACTTTCAGAAATCATCACTACTCTGACAATATTCAAAGAATGTTTTCTTTAAAATCGAAGAGCATTTGGGAGATTTGCCTTATTCGGACTTCCATTCTAATCTTAATCAATCAATCATTTGTACTAATGAGAACGCAACTTTTGTTGTAACTTTATAAATGTGGTTTGTAAAATCATTTTTTATGAGAGATTTTTGCATGACAAGTTTTACATTTAAATAATTTAATAAAAGACTAACACTCCCTTCGCTTTTTAAAAAGTAAATAGAAAAATACAGAATTTAATTCTTTAAGAGGAAGCAATTTATCTAGAATTTATTAAAATAGTTTTAATTCAAACAATTTAAAATTAAGGATTTTAAAAAAATATTTATAAAAGTCGCTTAGATTTACTATAAGCAGTTGCCTGGTTTGACGGCTCAAGGAAGGACATTATTATATTATGAAATATATTCAAAGAACATTTTTATTTTGCAGAGATTAGGCGTATTTCAAGGGCAAGATCATATCTTAGGAAAAAGTTCCTACAATATGTTTTTAGACTTTCATTTTTCTATAAATATGTAAAGGAATCTATTGAATATTAAGACTAGAGACTGTTTTGAAAAGTCTGTTTTGACTTAAATACAAACTTAAAATGTAGACATCGATATTCCACAGACTAAATTTCCCTGTTGGAACATGGAATTAAATTCAGGCTTGAAATTTTGAGTGCAGAGTAAAGAAAACCGTTTCGGCAATTATAGATCAAAGTAAATAAAACCAATAGCAAAATAAATAAAGAGTGGCAACTGAATTAGAGCGGCAACTATAGAGCTGAGAGTGGTTTTCCGTATTTCTGATATTTGGCCGGTAAGTTGTAACTTTTTTCAAATCATCAAATAATCAAAAAGATCAAATAAACAAAAAATATTTATTCATAGAGCGACTATTGTAGTAACAGCTGAGAACTTCTTCTGCGTCTTTGGTATTTCGTTTGTAAAAGGAAAAATATTTTATATCATCAGTAAATCAGGAATTCTAAATAACTAAAAGAGACTTACACACAGAACGAACAATATAGCAATAACTGAAAAATT
>JAPMOR010101122.1:38973-76387 GCA_026543865.1 Argiope aurantia
ATTTAATTTTTTTATTTTAGCAGAATATAGATATTTATACTTTATTTTGACTCTTTAGAGCACTAAGTTATCTTAATTTTTGAAAAGAATAATTGATATTGTAAGAGTTAACACCTGTAAAAACATCAGAACATTGGTAGACACAACATTTAGTTGTGGAAAAAGTATAATTAAAGTCTATGAAACATTAATACTAAACCGATACTTTTATTCGAGCCTGATACTATCCTGATTATTTGATACAGTCATCACGATTATGAATATACTGTTGTCATCGGTGTAGATGCTGAAGAATTATGAATAAAGTGATGAAATAAAGTGATTTTTCATTTTAAGAATTTCAGGAATTTCATGGCATTAAACCTGACTGATTTTTCTATCGCCAGAAATAATCTATATGAATTTAATCCCTTATGAAAATAAATTGAATCCATACAAAAAGGTGCCATTTAATGGCATTAGTTCAATAATTTTTCGAGAGTTTATAAAGGACAAAGATTACTCTAACCGAAGCATTTATAAAAATACTTTTGCTTCACGTATTATATGACTTTTCTGAAAATATGTTTTATACAAAGCTTGTGGCTTTATCATTGGATTATAATCTTCCTACTACATTATTACTGCTTCGGGGAGGGGAGGGGTTAATTATCGCTAATGGTTGCCGCTACTGAATTCCTATGCATCTTATTATATTATGAATTCTTAAGAAGACAGATTTAGATAGAGTTTTAAAAAATGAAATACCCTCGTACTCCCACTAAATAGACTTGATTCCTTTGTGCATTTGAACAATCAACAGAATTATAATGATAAAAGATATTCTCAACATAAAATTTAATACATCAATATTAAGCCCCAAAAATTCATACAGGTTTTAGAAAAATAACATACATGCGTAAATTATCATAAAGAAATAATGCATAACTATATCGAAGTTTTGAAGGAAGCAAAATTCTGAAATGGTTAATGAAAATTTACTTATAATGATTGTAGGAGAAATTGTTAGAAGTTTAAACCTATGTATTCATTAATAATTCAATGAAAAAAATCACCACCTTAAAGCAATAAAGAAATATTCATAAACACATACGCAATTCTAAAGGTATCATTTATAAGAAAATTTTATCGAAAACTTACCATTACAAAAAAAAATATCTACTATAAAAATTGCATTTAATTGTTTAAACTCAGACGACAAATTCAAAAGATAAAATATGTTGACGAATTTTTCAAAAATTAAAGATTGAATAATATTTCCCAAATTATTTTTTTTCAATTATAAGAAATTTCGACGTCAATATTTTTACAAAATTCATTAATCCTATTATAATTTTTAGTAAAATATTTCTGACAAAAATCGACAATCAAAAGTTTTAGTTGATGTTTATCGACGTATATAATAAATAAAGATATTTAGCAAATATTTTAGACAGACACAAAGGACCGTGAGAATGCTATCATTCATCGGAGAATATCGATAGTTGCCCGTTATCGATATTTCACTATAACACGCAAAGAAGGTTTTTTTTCTTTAGTATACCGATTTCCTCTTCAATAACAGATATATATGATAAATAATAATATTTAATAAATATCTTAGACAGACACAAGCGGCTGGGAGAATGCTGTCATTCATCGGAGGATATTAATATTTGCCAGATATCGATCTTTTACTATAACACGCAAAATAGATTTTTTTCTTTAGTATACAGATTTATTCTTCATTAACCGATATATATGGTAAATAATAATATTTAGCAAATATTTTAGACAGACACAAGCGATTGTGAGAATGCTGTCACTCACCAGAGAATATCGATATTTGCCAGATATCAATCTTTTACCATAACACGCAAAGAGGGTTTACTTCTTCTTTAATATACCGATTTCTTCTTCATTTATCTATGTATATGATAAAGGTATGTAACAAATATTTTAGACATTCAGAAGCGGCTGTGAGAATGCTGTCATTCATCGGAGAATATCGATACTTGCCTGATGTCGGTCTTTTCTATATCACGCAAATTAAGAGGTTTTATCTTCTCCATTAGTATACCGATTTCTTCTTCATTAACCGATGCATATGATAAATAATGATATTTAGTAAATATTTTTGACAGACTCAAGTGACTGTGAGAATGCTGTAATTCATCGAAGAATATCGATATTTGCCAAATATCGATCTTCACTATAACACACAAATTAAGAGGCTTTTTTTCTTCTTTATTGTTAGTTTTTAAAGATGTCGTATAGCCATATCGTCAGATGAACATTCGTCCTTGAAATGAATCTATATAAAGCTTCAACTTCCTTCTCTTTTTAAATATTAGCTAATCATTTTTTTAATGAAACCAAAAGTATTCAAAAACAGGTTAAAAATTAGTTGCTGGAAAAGATCTAAATAGCTTCCTTGATTACATAAAAAAAGATTATTGTCTTATCAAGATTTTCACTATTTATTATCCAGTTTAAGAAGTACAGTATTTGGAAAATACTATTCTTTTAAAATGATACCTTTGAATTCAATTTGAAATTATTTATATTTAAATAAAGAGAGAGGATAATTATCTTTATCCTATTATGCATTAAATTTCAAAATATTAAAACTAAAGGATGGCTATTAAATACTGTTTCAACAGTGAATCATTTTATTTTACAGATATAAAATAGGAAATGATAATTACATCAATATGCTGAGTATCATAAATAGAAATTTAATATGAAATAATTTGATTTAAATTAATCGATATCGTCATCGATGACCAAACAAAATCTTTTGAATCATTATCCAATTATAGCATCAATCATTCAAAGAGATATTCTAACTGATTCATTCAATATGAAAAATTTAAGGAAATTAAAACTTCCGGGCTCTTTATTATTTACTTTAGTCTAAATTCTTCAAATGCGTTTTCTAAAGGGTCCAGTGGAAGAGATGTTAAAATCTTGAAGATTGACACAGACGCAAGTTTGTGTTGATTTGCTCCATTGAAATGGCGCAAATCTTACTGAATTATCCAATTCTTACTGAGATTAGTTATCTCAAAATTATAGGATTTGTTGCTAATAAATTTGCCTAAGAATCCTGTATGTAAAATTACACATTGATTTTTTTTTCTTTTTTCTGAATGAATTCCAAAGGTAAAGTTTCATTTTTGAACTTGCCATCCAAAACGTAACAAACTTATGTTCTGACAGATTAATGGTTCGGAGATTTTCAGATTAATCCTCGAAACTTGCTGAGTATACTAAAGGGTATCTCAGAATTTAAGCAAGATTTGCATTTGCCACCATTCGTGCAGTAAAGTGTTGGCAGTGTTAATGTTGATAGATTAGGGTAAGTAAAAATGGAGCGTTACACGATAGTACAATGTGTTAACGCAAGATTTGAATTAAATAAAAGACACAGTTTTTTTAATGTCTTAAACTATTATATTTTTATTGAACATAAAGAACACAGGATAGAATTATGTATGGAATAACTTATAAGGCAAATGATCTCTACGGCTCTGTTGGCACACATGCACTCTTTTGTCGAAATTTTCCATGACCATTTTGCATAAATGTGGTTAAATTTCGTTGATGCAGCGCTGAATTCTCTTCTTCAATGCATACTTACTTGTGGCTTATTGGCATAGACCTTTGACTTCGAATAACTCCATAAAAAGAAATCCAGTGGTGTTAAATCACATAATACAGGGGACCAGTTATTAAATTTTTGAACGGAGTCGCCAGACTATTCTTATTTTTGAAATATTTTCCAACAATGAAAATGTGTTGTTCTATCGTGTAAAGCTCAATTTCTACTAATCCTAAGCTACCAGCTGTCAAATTTTTTTAAAAATATGTTTGCCAACACTTTACTGCACGGATGGTGGTAAATTGAAATCTTGCGTTAATTTTGGAATACCCTTTATTATCCATTTTGGCATTATCCTTATCCTTTATTATCCATATTGTAAACTATTCTGCTTGTTCAGCAATTGCTATTATCTTCATATTTTTTAATACTTCTGTGGCAATTACGATTTGAACTTTTTTTTAATAATAAGTTCGAAAACACAAGTCTTCATTTATGATAGTTTGCATAGCTCTTTGGTCTGTATTGCTCTATACGGACATTTTATTTATATAACTTTGAAGCTATTTTTTTCTTGAATTCTTGCAATAGACTCTTTCGTACGAATTTGTTAAAGGTCATTATAATTAAGTCTATAATAACAGCCATTAGAATCCAATAATTTTTTTACAGTCTTATAAATAAATGCTCCATTAAACCCAAGCTTTACCTGTAGAAAATTACAAATCAATAACATTTATTGTTATTTTTTTATTTCCATCATAAAAATAATTCTAAGTTTTGTTTTCTGCAAAATTCTTTTGCACTTCTAGAAAGCTCATTGCAGAAATATGGAGAGAAAAATTTATTTACACATGAAAATTCTTATATTTTGGAAGTCTTATTATTTCAAGATATTGTGCGATATCCCCACGATGTTGTTCGATATTCTGAATGCCGGCCGATAACGCTAAAATATCATAAAAATGTTATTGGGCATTTTGTATTAATAGGGACATTCCAGTATTTAGTAGCCAAACTGTAAAATGATTTTTAAAATGCCCGAAAATATATATTATATAAAAGATATTCTTCAAATAATTAAATAAATAAATAAATCCATATAGTTTATAAAAATCAAAAGTTTAACTTAAACATAAAACAACATATTTCCTCATACGAGTGAATGATTCATTATGAGTGCATATAAGACATGGATAAACACAGACAATATTGTAATGAGAAGCTCTTGATTTAACAACATTGAGCAAATAATAAATAATATGTGAATCAAAAAACTTACAACTAATTCTCTGTATATGATATAGCTATTTGGCATTTCACGAAAAATTAACTACATCCTATTTCCATTAACTAATACGAATAAGATCACATTGAAGCACCACAGAATAAAAGTACTTGATGTGAGGATGGGGAACTAGAAGCAACTGTTCTGGTACACTATGTAGGTGAAAGGAGATGGCCAGTTGCAACGAGCCGATGCACGACTGTTGGCGGATATTAGAGACGATTTGCTGATGCTGCGGTCCAGCTACAAATAAATAAATAAATAAGTAAATAAAATTAATATACTATTGCGTATTTTTCAGATTTAACAGATAAAATGAAATTATATTAAGTGCCAGGAAGACGAGCTTCACTCGGCAGCTTTTTTTATAAAGTGTTTTTTCAGAGAAATTATTTAGATACGGATCACATAATGATTTCATATGAATATTTTTCAATCTCACCTATATATAAACTGGTCATTTAAATAAAAAAAATATGAATGCACTTAGTTTAACATGTTATTTGAATTGGGTAACTCTATAATTGCATTGTTATTATTGAATAAGAGCCGAACGTGTTCGCCTTCGGATAATGTCATGTATTGCAATCTCACAAAATTTTGAGATATCAGTAGATTATCAAAAATTTGGGAGAGTGGTACTATATTGCATTGTTAATATGAGAGCGGATATAAAACGGCTCTAATAGGATAATATATTTTTATAATAAAATATTTTAATAATTTTTTGTGTGTAAAATCGCGTTTTTTTTTAGGAAAGGCCCCTGCGTAGATAAACTGAAAAAGCATAACCTCATCTAAATATAAAATTTGATCCAAATCGATAGAGCACTTTCTGAGACACTCGAAGTATATGTATATATAAACAAAAATTGCTCGTTTAAATTTAGAAGACATACTATATGTTGTTATATAAGACGGTAGAATTAAAAAATCGCTGTTCATAGTGTTCTGAGTGAAAAATTATCATAAAAGCAGAATACTTCAAAATTTTTTACACATATTATTTCGAATTTGAAATACTGCTTTTCTATGCAATTACTTTCATGTTATATATAATAATTTTACAAATTGATTGATACCAAGACAGTGACTCCCAACTGGGACTTACTTCCAACTTGGCGAATTTAGCGTCAAAAAAGAAAATTCCCAAAAGTGAAGGAATTTGAGCGATATTTTTACTAAGAGAAAGATACGGGATCCTTCTAGATATTTCAATGCTTTGTCGCAGCAGTTTTAAAAGTGGAGTAGCACACATGAGAATCAGTCGACTGATTTCTCTCTTTTGAATACTGATCTTCAGCAAGTCCATTTGTTTTTTCGGTAGTCTAATAATGATTTGTTTGCTAGTTTCAGATTTCTTGAAACAATGCAATAATAGCAACGTTTCTGTACGCTTAAATTGAATTTTGTTTATTTATTTTTTTGATATTTAAAGAATCAAATTAATACAATCGAGCAATCCACACATTAGTCGATAGAATCAATAATCAATCAAATGAAATACTTCAATACAAATAATCGAATGGGTTAAAATATTATTACAATTAAGGAAATTGACATAATGTTATTTATCTATTTTTCGATATCTAAGGAATCACGTTAATACAATCAAGCAAACAACAAACTAGTTGATTAGTTGAAAAAAACAAACTTGAACATTACGGGAGCCACTAATATGCACATTATCTCGTTAAAGAGGGGAAAATCCTTGATTCCTCATTTTAACGGAGTTAAATAAGTTAATATGCAGATTATCTAGGTAATATGCACATTAACTGCTTTCGAGCTTTAACGGTAACATATATACACCTGGATTGTTTTTTGCTATGCATGCTTTCTCACGGAATAAAACATCGTTTCCTATTGTTGATATCAATGGATTTTTTTACAGTACACTCACCAAGCGGAATTAAAAAACAATATTGCTCTGTTTATTGTAAAATAAGTTTTAGTTAAAAAAAAAAACTTCTTTTATTTTATAGTTTAAACTTTATTTTAGTTTACGTGGTTCAATTACTTCACTTTACTTTAAATATTTTACTTTACATGGGAGTAAATTATTAGGGTGTCCCATAAATTTCTTTCCTATTTCTAATATGAAATGAATACAAAATATTTTCCGTTTAAGATATTATTTATTTTGTTATATGAGAACCCTTTTGCTCTATTACCTTCTTCCATCTCTCAGGAAGCCTCATTATGCCTTCTTTCCAAAATTGCTGTGTTTTGGACAAGAAATAATCCTCGAGATGCGCTTTTATTTTCTGATTCATTTAAAGCGCTTATCGCGAAGATAATGTTTAAGGACATAAAGAAGTAATTATCAGATGGAGCGAGATCTGAAGAGTATGTAGGATACGGTAAAACGTACCAATTCAAACGGTAAGAGCTTTTTCCTTACGACTAATGCAATATGTGGTCTCGAGTTGTCATGATGAAAAACAACGCCTCGTCGGTTTATTCATTCTGACAATTTTTTTGCTATGGCAGCTTTCAATTGATCCAGTTGATGACAGTATTTTTCAGTTGATGACAGAAACAATGAAGCATAATATGCCGTAAATATCACTTTCTCTACCCATGTTTAACGCCTTGGATGAAAGTCTTAAAAGAGACTGTGGTACAAATGAAACGTACTGTAAAAGAGCTCTGTGACGATTGAAACCGAAGACATGGACGTCTAATAGATAAGACTGCATGTTTATTCAAGCAGAGCCAAATAAGGTCATTCATGGCGCGATGAGAAAGAAACCTTTGGGGCACCCTGATATAATATCGCATTAATTAAATTGATTTGAATGTTTAAGAGGGTTTATGAGGCATGTTTATGAGGGTTATTTCACTTCAATATTGCTTATAATTCTCCAGGAGAAGATATTGTTCCTGTCTTTATCCTGGACGGCAATTTCAGGAAAGAGTTTTGAGAAAATTATTACTTCATCTTCCGAATATATTCCACCAATGATGGAATCTCTCGTGAAGATTTATCTCACCCACATTGGACCCTAATTAGGAATAATTAAATTCCTAGTTTCGTTCTAGTTAGATAGGATTAATCCTTCGATTATCAATCGAATATTTCAAAAATTTCAAAATAAGAATTTAATATAATACTTTACAAGAATTGCGTTATATTTTGCATTTATATTTTTGAAAAATGATATTTTATATTTATTTTATTTGCAAAAATATTTTGCTTATTTTTTTTTTTAAATTTGAGCTTTTGTCAATGTGATGGCAACTTGCTGATAAAAACTAATTTTTTTTTCCATGCAGGAGTAATGCTCTCGTGCAGGTTAAATTTTATTTTTATTTCGTGCGAGCTAAATTGCTAATAATTTTTGGTTAAATTAATTTTTTTTAAAAAAATCATTAAAAAATAGAAATTTAATTTGTTGTTAAAACATTAGTAACATTAAAAAGATAAATTTGATCGTCAATATTGCTATATTTATATTTGTAATTCAAAATTTTAAGCGAATGTCAACGTTGTTACTTTTTTTTTAGTTTAGCGAGAGTGGTAACACTGTTGTAATTTTCCCATTAATAAAAAGATGTCGATTTAAAAAAAAACAACGGTTGTTAGCTTCTTGCTTTTGTTAAAAATATCTACTTTATTGCGTAGAATCTGGGATTCAAAAAAAGTGAGTGACTTTAGCAATCAGATAATACAAAACATATACTTTATTTTGAGATACATAGCGTACGAGTTTTTTGTGACTGTTTAGTAAACGACGTGTTCGATTGTACTTTAAAAAATGTGAAATAAAAAAAAATTCTAACCAGAATTTTCAATTATAGCATGAAAATTTGTTAAAGCTTATGTTAACATTTATTCATGAAAAGTAATCTATGATCTCTTTAGCAAAGCAGAATTTTTTTGTAAGTTATGTAAATTAATATTCTTTTGATTTGCAACCTTCAAAACTTATCCATGCTAAATGTAAGGACTTTGTAACCGAATAAATCCTTTTCTATTTGTGTTCTTTAAGCTGCATTGACATTCGGATCTGATGATCCGGATTTCGACGTTGCTTTGATTCTTTTTCTTCCAAAAAGCGTAAACTGTATTCAAAATCGTCAGACTTATCCATGGTCACAATCCCTTTCTACAAAGCTTTTAAAGCACATGGATATGAAAAAAAAAATCTCTATTGTTTATTCTGTTTCGTTTTAAAGGATTTCTGATATAGTATTCGAAAAGAATTGCAATGAGGAGTCCTATGAATAGAAATATACAGAAGAAATATGATTTTTAAAAAGCTAAATAAATTCATTATAAGTTGTTTTGCCGGCGTTCTAGCATAAGGGGAGCATCTTCCCCCTTATCTGGGCGCCCCGGGTTCGAGTTCCGGTTAGGGCATGGTTGTTCTTCTGTGTTCTATCTATGATGTGTGTGAATATGTGCCCCTGCAAAAAGGGGTTATGCAAAAGGTTGTGACGCATAAAGTAGCTAAGTCATACTCTTGGCCCTAGTTGGCGCTACTGAAAAAACAAAGAGACGCTCACTTGGCTTAAATCGCTGACAGTTAACTGTCAGAGGGCTTGTAAAGTACAATAAGTCACAACAGCATAAGTTGTTTTTAAAATCCCATGTTTATCTTTGTAGTAAAAAGCAGAATATATTTATTTTATTCATTTTCAAAGTTTTTAGTCTTTAATACATTGACCGACGTAACAAAATATTATGGATTTCAGAAATTGCTTTTTTTTTAAATTCAGCAAAATGTAGCACCATATATATTGAATTAAAATTTAATTAAATAACATGATTAACTTATAAATAAAATCTAAAAAAAGGGAAATAGAGATTCCTTCTAATATACTGACATCATTCCCACGAACACATGCGCGCTCTCAAACACACACACACATACACACGTCTGTGTGTGAATGTGCAAATAATAAAAATTGAAAAATTCTACGTCTTTATTATTCTAAAAATAACTTTATTGTATTTTAATTTTCTAATTTTAATCTTATAACTAACTTTCTTCTATGTTATGTGAGTTATTCCCTGTTTTTTTAAAAGAAAAATAGCATCAAAATTATTCAAAGAAAGTCGTATTATTTTATTTCAAAACGTCAAAGATCAAAAGGCTATCTGACATCATTACTAATTTTTTTTCCCACTTTCTTATTTAATAATGCGACCTTTGCTCACTTATTTACTTGAGTCCGGAAAAGAGGCATATGAAATAAAAAAAAAAAAAAACTTAATTTCACTCACACAAACAAACAAAAATTCGTCTGCAATCCTTTAAGAAAGTTTTCTCTATTTTATGCAAAATTCTCATTACTTAAAAAAACTGTTTTGATTAAAATAAATGTGTTTTTGGCATTTAGGAAATAACTGTAATTTCCATATACTTATGAAATGCTAAATCTGCAGTTATATAAACTGTCAACAAGCTAAAGTAGGAAAATTAAATGAGATTTTGACGAAATCTTCCGAAGAAAACTTTACATTATTCCATATGACTACGTCAAGTGAATAATCTATTCATAAAAATGAATAGATTGAATTTACTTTGATTAAGTTGCAAAATGCTCATATTTATTTGTTCATAGACAGCAAGCAATTTGGGGATACAAATCCTATGAATAAAGCATTTCTATAGATATGATAAAACTTATAAAAAAAACTTCATTTATTTTTAAAAAATTGAAAATAAATTCTAAAGATTTTAATTTTGCATTTTTTATATAGTATATTTATGAGAGATAAATCAAATTTTCATTTAAAGGAAAGTGTTTTATCATTGAGCAATTGATTTCTAAAGGCTGTATAAATCGACATTAATGTATTTCCATAATTTAAGCATATGAAAATACTTTATGCATTAATTTGGTTTGCAATATTGTTATTTGAAATATTTTTGGGAAAATCTGCCCAATTATTTTACAATTCATTTCATCATAATTTTTTTCACAAGTTAGAGACTTTTAAATTTATATGAGGGTGGCCAGAAAAATGGACAAATTAAATAAAAAGAATATCTTTATTGCAAATCAAAAGAAATTGTCATGGGGATTGTAACACAGATTCTTTACTATAGAAAGATGGTGGTTGATTCTTGAGAAAGTTCAGCACAGCTTCCTTCACTTCGCCGTCAGAAAGGAAATGTGCCCCTTGTAATGCCTCCTTAAGTGGCTCAAAAATGTGGAAGTCACAAGATGACAAATTCGGGCTGCACGTTTGGTGTTCCAACATATCCCAATGGAGTATTTTTTTAAGGTCGTCTGGGTTTCACGAAAGACGTGTGGGCGGGAATTGACATGGCGAAGGATCAGTTGTTATTGGAGAAGGTCTGGCCATTTGCTTTTGATTGCTTTCAGTATCGTCAAAGTATTGCAGAATATTTTGAATTGATAGTGTTTCCTTCAATAAAAAGTAGGCCATAGCAATCGAAGAATCGGAAACTGCACTACCGTGTGCTGTTCCGATCTGGAGGCATCCATGCATAGCATGACTTTACATTCGACCAGTTTACTCTAACACGAACAATTTTCATTGTTGAGCGTCGTATGCAGACGAGGTGTCTGCATACAACGCTCAACAATTTATTCTGCATCCGCCCTTTATAATCCTGTTCGCCTGTTTGGTAGGGCGTTGGATTCGAATCCATTGGGTTGTAATTTCGAACCCCGTCGTCAGAAGATTCTCTGTGTGCATGGTGGCTGGTGCACGAATAATTGTATCATACCCCCAAAGTCCTCCAAGTCGAGACAATACCATTGGGGTTACTGGATCAAAGGTGGTCGTTCTCTGATTCAGATCTAAATTAAGATCTGTGAATGAAATGTATGAATGAAGTTCATCCCGTGAAAATGGCTGTGAGGCATAACTAGTTAAGACGTATTCTTGGCCCTAGATGGCGATACTGAAGCAAGAGATGGAAGACTCGGCTTAAATTCGCTGATTTCGGGAACGGGCTTGTCTATGACAAGTGCCATAAGCAATAACAACATATCCCTGTTCGGTGACGCTGTTATAGCTGTAGTCATTCTGAAGTAATCGCAAGTGTCCACTTTTTATTTGATAAGCCTTTTTTATAAAGGAATCTTTCTGCTTCACATTAAGGATAAATAACTTTTTAATTCAGAATCTATTAAATTAAAATATTTAGCGAAAAAATATTTCGATTATATAGGAACAAATATTTTTGACTAGTGCTTTATAACATTTTGATAAATATCTGATATGACTTTTTCTTCTCTGTTGTTATTCATTTCAAATTTAGTATTTTTTTCAATAACCTCTGTTAATTATTGAAAGAAAATAATCACGACATCTTAAAATTAAAAAGAAATCAATGATAATAATTTCATCACTAAGCAATTTCCTCTGATTATAAAAAATCTTTTTCAACTACAAATCGGTAGTCTCATGTCTCCTATAAATGTTTTTAAAACTTCACTCAGTGCGATTAGCATATGTTTTTTTCTTGTACACGATATCAAAAGTGTGTGTTGCGATACTATTTACTTTCGTGTAATGCAACAGAAATTAAATAACTTAATAAAAAATACAGGCCAGTCTGGAAGAAATTGTAATAAAAATACTTATATTAAAATTACTTATAAATGTTTTTATAGGAATTGCAATTAAAATACTTTTATTAAAATTATTTATATGCAAATTGCGATAAAAATATATTAAAATTACTTAGATATAATTATTAAAAATTGCAATAAAGTTACTTATATTAAAATTAGTTATACATTCTTATATATAAATTGTAATAAAAATATTTATATTAAAATTACTAATATATACTTACATATAAATTGATAAAAATACTATATTACTTATATTAATTATATTACAAATATATACTTATATCCGAATTGCAATAAAAATATTTATATTAAAATTATTTATATAATATACAAATTGCAGCAAAAAATTTATATTAAAATTACTTACATAATTTACAAATTCCAATAAAAATACTTATATTAAAAATACTTATTAATATATAAATTGCCATAAAAATACTTATATTAAAATTACATATATAATATACAAATTGCAACAAAAATATTTATATTAAAATTACTTACATAATATACAAATTCCAATAAAAATACTTATATTAAAATTACTTATATAATATATATTGGAATAAAAATACTTATATTAAAATTATTTATATAATATACAAATTGCAACAAAACTATTTATACAAAAATTACTTACATAATATTGTTACAAAATTTTTTTTCTACATATACCGCCAATCAATCGTAATAACGCAGCCATTTAATCGCTAGTTCAGCAGCTTGCTTGCTGTCTAGTCTTCCAAATTTTTACTTGTCGGCGATTCCGATTGCTCTCACACAAGACTTCTGACAATACACACGACTTCACTGCAGCTTCAGAGTGCCCGTCTTTTCCGAAAGGCGGAGCTAGGATCTTCAGACCAATCAGGGCGTGCCTGACTATATCTCGGGTCTTAGTGGACGGATCGTGAAAGTTCTCGAACTTTCCAGTATTATCCATTTAATCGCCAAACTCGTCGCCAAGCTCAGCGCGCACAGGACAGATCTTACAACGGTTTTTCCCACGATGACACTATTCGTGCTGGGTAGCAAAATTACAGATTTGTTACAATATTCAAATTCCAATAAAGTAACCAATCTAAAGTAAGAAATAGTTTAAAAACGAAACTAAAATGAAAACGAAAACAAAACAGTTTCGAAATCGCAACTAAAAAATATTTCCTATTCAAACTAAAACCAAAAATGGAACAGGAAAAAACTTCATAGTATTTAGAGAGCGCAAATGCAGCTACTTCTAAAACACAGATGAACAGATTCAAAAGTATAAAAAACAAGTTAATAGGAAAAACAAATAAACCAAATAACAAAATATAAAAAAGAATCCGGCCTGAAGACTTTTTCAAGTGTCATCCTCAGGCAGGGATTCTAAAAAAGGGATTTTTTCTGCTAAGGAAATGCAGACAATTAAGTCTAATAATGATTCCTCGTGACCCGAAAATCCCCTGAAATTAGGCTCAAGAGATATACCATTTTAACAGAAAGGAAAATACAAAACAACAAATTAGAAGAAAAACCACTAATAAGTAAAAATACAATAACAAAAAAACAATAAAAACCAAAATACCATAAAATAACACTAAAGAAAAACGAAAAGGCAAGAACATACCATCAGCAGTCAAGGAAATTTTTAGCTATCGATTGTGATTCCCGCTTATTAAAAACACAAAGCTAACGGTAATTTAGGTAAAAATTGTAAGTTCTCAGCGTCACCTATTGAGTGATATAATATGCAAGGAAAGTTCTATTTTTTATTTAAGCCAAAGGATTAATTCCAAACCTTACCTTGTTTGATTAAAAAATTGACATTACAGTAATTTTTAGGAAATTCATTTTTAATTAAATTTTTAATGAGGTTGTTAGATGCTTCAATATAGGAATTTTCATTATTGCAAACCCTTTTGTTCCTGTTAACTTGTGAAAAAATTAGATTTTTGAAAATTTTAGAGTTTAGATTGGAATGGTAGCTACATAGTTTTGTTATTTTAAAGTTGAATTCATCCCTTTTATCGTATATACCAACAATTGTTTTATCATTATCAATTTCGATTTTTAAATCCAGAAAGGTAGCCTCAAGTTGATTTTTATTCGTTTCTGTTAGAATTAAATCTTTTGGATAGCAATTAGTAACAATATTAGTATTGTCGAAGTTAATCAAAAGTAGGTCATCAATATATCTCCACCCATTTATTAAATTATATTTAATTACTTTTTTCTCATAGTAATGTAGGAAAATATTAGCTAAAGCACTTGAGGAAGCTGTTTTCATTGGAATGACCTTAACTTGTTTATAAAAATTAATACCATTAAAAACGTAATTTTCAGTAATATTAAAATTACATAACTCAAGCCAGTTATTTTTAGGAATGATATTTTCGTTTAAATATTCGTCATAGATAAAAGTGCAAACTTTTATCAATTTTTCATGAGGTAGATTAGTGTATAAATTTTCGAAATCAAAAGTATTAAGTTTATTAATGTTGTTATCTTTAAGAAAATCCAGAATTTCTTTGTTACTAGAAATAATAAAGTGTTCTTCATCTTTTATTTTGTCCAGGATAATTTTTAAGTATTTAAAGAAATGTTTACCCGTATAGTAATTATAACTGCCAGTGCTACAGGTCACAAATCTGAATTTTAATGGATTATTATGAAATTTAACTGCTGGGAATAAATAAGGATAGTTAAGAGAGCAAGTCTTAGTTTTGGTTTTTTTTGACGAAAGCTAGCATTCTTTTATCTAATTCCTTTTTCTCTGTGTTCTTTAACATATAAGTTGCGTTAGAGTTATATTCATTAATTAAAAGTTCTTTATAATAATATTTACAAATTAAACAGAAATTATTTGCTGATTTATCTATTACTGTAATAACAAATTTTTCTTTAAAATTTTTTATTTCGTTTTTCAATGTTTTACTAAAATAAATCCCACGTTCTTTAGATCTGTCAAAATCAAAATTCATTTTTATTTTTATTTCCTTTAAACTTCTCCCTTTCAATTCTCCGAAACCTTCCGCAGGTCAATGGTATTTTCGAGATAATTTAGCAATAAAAACATCCAAATCATTACCAATAGAAATCAATATTTTGTCATGGTTTATTTTTTATCTTAATCTAAATTTTGTTCCTCTTCCCATTAAATCTCTTAAAGAGTTGGATTCAATAATTTTTAAATTACCTGTAATAATATGACCTTTATCAACATCTATAAAATCTTTATAGTTTTCTTTGTTACAATAACAATCTGTAATATTTATTTTATATAAATTTTTGCTATAGTAATTATAATTACAAATTTTTTTCTTTAAAGTTGAAGTGAAACTAAACGCTATTGAAACAGTTGTTTTATCTGATAGAGAAAAAAAAAATATTATTATTATGTATAATTTGGGGCAATTTTAGATATTCGAAATAAATATCCAAGAATTTAATCACACAGAATTCTTTGTAAGCATTATTTTTATTATTAAAAAGTAAATCGTTTTTTTCCAATATTAAGCTTACATTTAATTAAATCTAGAACAATACATTTTGTGTACGAATTTTTAAACTCTAATTCCCCGAATTTATTATTTAATAACCCTTTAATTTTATTATTTCTAAGACCAAAAATGTATTTCCTAATTTTGTGAATGTTTTCACTATTGTGTTCCAGATAACAATAATTTTGAAATTCCTCAAATATAATTTGAAAATTGCCCCTTTTCCTTTACCTCTTTTAAATCTTTCAGAATAGTTATTTTTATTTAGAAATTTTTTAAATATGTTAAATTTGTTATAAATGCAATTATTGTTTAAATCTGCATAGCCTTCCCCATTTAATTTACTATTGAGACCATAGGTAAATAAAGTTTTCAGGTTGCAAATATAAATGTTTTCAAGATCTAATCTTTTGCTTAGTTCGTTAACATTGTCTTCTAGAATGTAGATATTAATATTGTTAAAGTTATGGTTTTGAAAATGCTCCAGTTCGAAGTTCGTAGTCCTATTTTTTATGAAGTTTTTAATATCGGATCTGTGATTGTTAATTCTTAAATTAAGATCGGTGCTAGTTTGGCCAATATATTTTAAATTACATTCTGAACAATTAAAAAGATAAAGATAAATTTACTTTGCAAATTCGAGTTTTTATGCTTTTTTTATACTTTTACAAAGTTTTTATACTTTTGCAAATTCCAATAAAAATACTTATATTAAAATTACTTACACAGTATACAAATTGCCATAAAAATACTTACATTAAAATTACTTATTTAATATACAAATTGCAATAGAAATACTTATATTAAAATCACTTATATATACTTATATACAAACTTGCAATAAAAATACTTCTATTAAAATTACTTAGATATAAATTGCAATAAAGATATATTAAAATTGCTTAGATATTCTTATATATAAATTGCAATAAAATAGATTAAAATTACTTAAATATAAACCTATATACAAATTGCAATAAAAATATATTAAAATTACTTATGCATAAATTGCGATTGAAATACTTATATTTTGATTAATATTTGGGCATCACGTTAAAGTTATTTCACGTTAAAGTTTCACGGTTTCACTATCAATGGCTCGACTTGATGAATTTGAAAACCAAATAATCCCAAAATTGAAATCATTCAAGTTAGAAAAATATTCTTTTAACTCAATAATAAAAGTTTTATTAAAAAAAATTACATTTTTCTTCTTAAAATATTTAAAATAATTAAGAAGATCTGATTCACTTTTACAATTAATCTCTAATATATTAAATAAATTGTATGAAAAATAATAATTCTCTGGCCTTCTAAAATTAGGAGAAATATTTCTAATATAAGATTTGAAGTTTAAAAATATTTTTCTGGGGAATTCGTTAAGAAATAGTAATAAGAATAAGAAAAGAAATAGTAATAATGGTAATTAAGAATAGTTCGTTAAGAATAGAAATAACAAAATGCAGAACTTTTTCTCAGAATATCCGATTGATAGGGCTGTTCGATTTTCAATTAATCGAAAAAAAATAATCAATATTTTAAAAAAATCTATTTTTTTGACGCCGGGTTTAAAAAAATCGGTATATCAAAATTGTGATCGTGAATAATAATTCACGATAAATCACGATACAATAAATCGATATTCACAACTAATTGACGTTGTCGATTTCGTTTTGGTTATCGATTAATACTTATTTTGTTGCTCTTCATTCTTATTGACCTTCATACAGAATTTTTGTTAATACTTCTATAAATACTGCCATATTCTAATATATAAAAATACTTGTTTTAGACGCAATGTTATAAATTGTAACATGCAGAAATTGTTTTGGCATTGACACACTTTATCAAAAGGGTTTGAACATAATTATTTTCTGACTTTTTTTATTCAAAAGAAGACAAATAATTTTATTACATAAATTGAAACTTCCATTTATTTGGAATCGTTATAATCAGTCAATATGTTAAGAGATGCTAGTTATAATTTATATAAATAAATGATATCACGATATATCGAAACATATCGATATGTGTTGGACGCTATATCGCGATGATGAAGTTCCGTCATCGCCCAACCATAATAATAGGTGCATTTCTTCCTTATTTAAAACAAAAATGATCAGATCTTTTCTTCATTGATTTTAAAGATTTGATAAAGTGATTTAAAATTTTCATGAAATTAAATGTCCAAAGTATTCCAAATATTTTCCCCACTCATCCACTAGGAGTGGGATTTTATTGCCTTGATTATTTGGCAGATGGCAAAGGTGAATTATGGTTCCGTCGATAAAAATTAACAAAAATTGATATGATTTGCTTTCCGTAAACTCTTGAATTGTAGAATAATTTTTTAATGTTGGTTACAAGAAAAAGAATAAATGATCTTGACCTACATGAAGCGATTTAACACTCGTATATTTAAATTCTGAGATACCCTTTTTAGATATATTAAGATGTCCCTTTTCTATTTCTAATATGAAATGAATACACAATATTTACTGTTTAAGATATAACTTATTTTGTTCCATAAAAACTCTTTTACTCTATTACCTTCTACCATCTCTCAGGAAGCCTCATTATGCTTTCTTTCCAAAATTGTTGTGTTCTTGATAAGAAATAACCCTCGCGGTGCGGTTTTATTTCGCTGATGGATTTAAAGCGGTTACAGAGAAGAGAATTTTTTAAAGACAGAAAGAAGTAATAATTAAATGGTGCGAGATCTAGAGAGTATGCAGGATGCGGTAAAACATTCCAATCCAACTGTAAGAGCTTCTCTCTTACGACTAATGCAATATGTGGTCTCGCGTTGTCATGATGAAAAACAACGTTTCGTTGGTTCATTCATTCTGCCCCTTTTTTTTTGCAAAGGCAGCTTTCAATTGATCCACTTGATGACAATATTTCGTAGAATTTATTGTTTCTTCTTGAGGAAGGAGCTCGTAGAAAATTACACCTTTCTAATTCCATCAAATGAACAAAAGAACATTTTTGGGGTGTAGTCCGGCTTGGGGTGTAGGAGAGCTCTGGTACGACTGAAACCGATGACATAGGCGGCTAATAGATAAAACTGCATGTTTGCTCAAGCAGAGCCAGATAAGACCATTCATAGCGCGATGAGAAAGACATTTTTGGGACACCCTAATATTTGAAATATATTTTTTAAATCAATTGTGTAATAGTTATTGCAAGTTAGTTTACAGTTTTTTTTAAAAATTTTACTGTTTATGAGAGAAAAAAATTCTTACATCTGATGTAGAAATGGAGGCGCTGTTCTTGGACCACTTCCCATTGTAGGGAGCAGAAGTCATTGAAATGCCAGACGATTCTGCCTGGCATTCCACCTGGACTCCACCTGCCTTCCAGGTGTACACTATTCTGGCCAGTTGCTGCTTGAACAGCTTGGTGGTCAGGGTGTACAGAATGGGATTGAGAGCGGAGTTGATCGGGAGCATGAATACGGCCACCCAGGCGTACAGCTCAGAGTAGATTGTAACACCTAGAAAGGAAAATGATAATATTATTTACTTAACCACATATAAATTAATGAGTATTTAAAAAAAATAATACAAATTATATGTACGTATTTGTTAGGGGATCATTCCCATAATAAAACTAAACCTTTCTGCTCTTATATACGTTTAAGAAAAAAAAAAATGTGGCACTGAATTTCTTAAAATATTTATATTGAAAAAAATTCCATAAATGTGATGGTTTTGTGTAGTATCAAAAGTACAACGGATAAAGAAGCTTTATTTTACACAGCACGAATCCCCAGCGACAAAACACAGTCGGAATGTGCATAAGAACTGCACTTTCAGTAAATAGTAACACACAAGCAGCAAATTGCTATTAAACAACCACAGAAGCTCAAAACTTGCAAAGAGCAGGTACTTCAAGCAGAGAATTCATCTAACTGCTCTGCCCGATTCAATTACTTATTGACTCTTTCAGCTATATATTTCGACGTTTTATAGTTTCCGTGGCAAAGTAAAGAATCTTTTAGAACAAATGATGGAACTCGAGTCCTAATAGAGATAGCGTGAGTATGATGGATCCTTCATTACTGTCACCATATTCCTTTTCAGTTAGTTAAAAAAAATCACAAAATTTATAACGAAGGTCAGAGGTCATTGAATACCACAGTCCATTTTCTGTTGTTGCTGTGGTTGTTTCTTATGGCACTTGCTATGAACAAGCCCGTTGTTATGAAGACAGCGATTTTAAGCCGGTGGGGAAGCGTCTCTTGTTTTTATAGTAGCATCATCTAGGGCCAAGAGAACGACTTAGCTACACACACACACACGTCACAACCCTTTTTACGTGGCGGACTTCATTCACTCATCCACAGATCGTAATTTAGATCTGAATCAGAGAACGATCACCCCTGATCCAGTATCCCCAATAGTATTACTCTCGACATGGAGGACTTCGTGACCACAACAGACTTGTACGCGCGACAGCCACCAAGCACGCGGCCGGCGGGGTTCGAACTCGCAACCTAAGGGACGCGAATCCAGCGCTCTACTAACCAGGCTATCCTGGTCTTTCATTTTCGAATAACCGAATACCGGAATATCGTTATCATTGCAAAATAAGTGTTGATAATAGAGATGAGTAACAGAGTTTTTTCGAGGCTATTGTAATAAAAATATTACCTGAAATTGCCAAAGTCTTGATGACAATAATCGGCAGCCAGCAGAGCAAGTCAGTTGCCACAATAAACGAGAATCGCTTGGCGATGGTCCTGTCCTGTTGCTGCTGAGAAGATCTCAATCCCAGTTTCGATCTGCTGATCGTTATGAACATGGTGGTGTAGGCGTAGCAAATGAAGCCAAAGGCGACGGAATTCAGGCCGCAGAAGATCGCCATCGAGTATTGCCATCCTTTGGAGAATGGGTCATGTATCTGCAGAGGCAAGCAGACTCCGTTGTTTCCGTAGTATTCATCACCGAAGTAGCCCAAGTTGAATATTGGGATAATGGCAATTACCGCTGCTGCCAGCCAACTGGAAGCTACCAGCGTTCCAGCAAATATCATGGTGCGACGGCGAAGCATCAGAGGATAGACAATGGAAAGATACCTTGAAAAAGAAGCTCATCTTTATTAGTACAACTGGAAACCAGCAAACACCATTTGAGCAATATCCAAGATAAAAAAAGAAGCAACTATAATTGTATTAGATAGCTTGACAGATTGGTATAATTAATTAACACTCATTGAATTCCATTTTAATTACCACAGAATGTTTAATAGAATAAATTAACGCAATTCCAGAAGCAGCTTTTTAATTTTATCAGCATCAAAAACGGCTATAACAATTCTAAGTAGCAAATGCCTTTTTCTACTTCATAGCAAGGCATTGCTTTCTGTAAAAGGAATGCCTATTTTTACATTTTCTTATTTTCTCTTCAAAAGCAATTTTCTAAAAAAAAATCAGGATGGCAGTCTGTCCCAATACATAAGTCTCACGGGGGGCACCTCGTAATTAAGTATGAGAAGCTTCCGGTATGGTGGGTTGATTCTCATCACCTTTGTGGGTACACGAAAAAGTGGGGGTCTGGCTCCTCCCATCAATGGCATAACTTATTTTCTTAGGAAAGGGTTGAACCGTGATCGGTGATGGCCCTTAAGACTCAACCGCGCTCTCGCCAGTGTTGCTGGATAGATGATTCAAGGTTTTTCGTGTGCCTTCCGGTGGGTCGGAATAGTCAGTTTGAGTAAGATTGAGACATTAAAACCGAGTTAGATTTCTAAAATAAATACTAACAAAATGCTCGGAAATAAGTTTGTCAATAGAAAGTCTTCCTTTATCAATAATTTTGATTCAAGGGTGCTTTAAAGATTTGCTAGATATAAGGAATCAGAGCTACTATCTTTAATGGCATGCCAAAACAGTCAATTTCTAGTCTTGTAAAGAGTATTAAATGCTTGAAAATAACGTAATGAAAAGTATGAAGAATGACGTAGTTTTATCATCGAATGTTGTTCAATTCATAATCAAATTGGAGAAGTGAGTGCTATTGATGTAATCGCATATACAGTGCCCACTCACACTACGTTTTTTAAGGCATAAGTCATTTGATCTAAGCAACGGAAATTTTGATGTCAACGTATTATACTGATTTAGGTCATAGAAGAATTCTAGGAAGTTTTAAAAGGTTTTTGAATCGTTTTTTTTATTTTCTCGCACACGCATTAAAGAAAAAGTATAGTGCACGTCATAAGATTCGATTCAGATTTTAACGAATCTCCACGTTTTAGACTTCTTTGAGTTCGAAAAACGCATTTTTGGAAAATGTCAGCCTACTTGTTTGTGACAAAGATAACCAAAAAAACTTTTCGGCTATACTAATGAAATTTGCTGTACGGTCTTTACATCAAATTTGTAGATTTCTGTCAAATTTGGAGCAAAATCCATTCAGAGAAAATTTGTCTGTCCAGTTGCTCGAACATAAGTTAACATGATAACCACAAATGAATACTGCTACATGGATACAATTCGCCGCACTCATTTAACATCTATAGTGTAGACATCTGTCAAAGTTTGACAGATGTCTACACTATAGATGAGAGGTTGAGCATCTGTAGATCTGTACTTTCAGAAGCATATAAACACAATGACTTAAATATATTAAATTTGGTATGGGATTTCGAGACTATAAGAGTAGCGTTTTAAGAAATTTTTATTTCAATCGGTTGCGAAAAAAGCATTTAAAACACAAATTTAATTTTCAAATGTTATTAACCGCATGCCAGGGCTTAATCGCCCAAATAACTCGCCAAGGATGACACGACAGATCCAGCAGAAATGCGGAATTCGTGCCAAATAATATTTCGTAACTATAGTATGCCAATGCCATGTGAGTCGTTTTCTGGTATAACATCTTTATTAGAAAGTTTGCTAGAAAGTTTTTGGGAGACCACTCCCACTGGTTTATTTCTGTGATGGCGCAGGCAATACATTTGGACAAAAGACAGATGCAGTGCATGGATTAAAACACTGAAATGGATAAACATATCAATTAATCTAAGCGAAGTATTTTATGGAAAGTCATTATCATAGGTGGAACGCCGCCACCACCCAGTATCTAACTTTCTCTGGTTCAACTCTCGTAAAGTGATTCGATCACAGGAGTTTACATTTTCCCTTTCAGATGGCTTAATTTTACAATACATTACTTGAAATTTGGTTATGTGATTTACGGTTGATTAATCTTAATTTAATTTGATTTAATCTTAATTTAAATAATGATAACAAGATTTCTAAACCGATGAAAGATTCAATAATTATTTAAAACAATTTAAGAAAACATTAATGCTATTATTTGTTTACTATTATAACTAAATTGAAAAAATATATGTATTGGTTAACATACCTGTCAGCAGTTATGATCGTCATGATGAAAATGGAAGCTTCACTGCTGAGTGTGCTCAGCATCCCGGCGAAGGTGCATTGCCAGCTGTGTCGCCAGCTGACGTCGTGTCGGATGTATTCACCCCTGAATGCAACATCGTGACCGGCGATCACAAACAAATACAAGCACATCAGAAAATCAGCAATGGATAAATTCTGAAATGAGAAATACACATGATGATAAAGATTTGTTTTGTTTGATGTATTATTAGATAATCTATATCAATGAATTACAAATGAAAAGCAGGATAATATTTCATAATAGACGGCTGAAAATAAAGTTTGTTGGTTTAAGATTCTGGTAGGAGGAGAAAAAATGTCATAAAATTGTTAAATTCTAGTCGAATGCATTACCTAACATGGGGGGGGGGCGAAAATAGAAAGGATTCGAATAAACTATTTTTCATTTTAAATCTCTGTACTGCATAGAATGACATTTGATAGTTAGAGTTGAAATGACATTTGATAGTACAATATATCTAAACTGAAGGTTTGTAAGCTTTTTGAAGTGTAGAATGCACCGAGAATCACAAAGCAGTACTTTGTCGGAAACGCGACCCTGATGCGGTAGATGGCGGTGAAGATTCAAATATACTTCGAGCCTGGGGAGCTTGGGGAGAAGCTTCATTTCATATGCATATATAACAGTAGTAGCATGATATTTAACGATAATAGTTCATTCAATGGTAGTAGTACGATCTATAAGTAGATAGATGACAGAAAACAAGAATTTAAAGTAAGCAGATTGACCGATGGGATCTAGTAAATTGTCAGGTCGATTGCCGAAACTATTATGAATTGACTGCTTCTTCTAGGAAGGATTGACATTCCCTACCAATGTAATCTCTGTTGGGAGCTCTGAAAACCTTAGTGCACATTTTATACCAACTGCGAAGGAAGTCTGGGACAAGTCTTGAGCCTTCGAGAATGATTGAACTTTTATGCTTCGAAAATGGGAACTTACATCACATAAACAGAAATCAGTTTGAATACCTATACTGATGCCCTGCATTTCAGTGTAATATTTTTTTAGCATTTTCATGTTTATTTACAACTAGCCGCCTTTGGCGACCAGCCGGTTCGCCAGTATTACCGATCACTACAATTTTCAATTAAATATTTTAAGTAACTGGTCTCTTAATAGATTCACAAACAAAACATTTTTAATCTTCAAATTTTGATAGCCATACCAAACTTATACTGTTGTTTAGATCGTTTCTTTCAATTTACTATATATATATTTTGCCAATTTGTTGTCATTTCCGGTAAAACTTCAACTTTAATTTAAAGTGGAAATGATGAAATTGCAATTAATATAAAGATATTTTTAAATAAAACCAAGCGTTTTATTTCATTTATCATCTTTATTGTTATTTATTTATTACTAGCCGCCTTTGGCGACCAGCCGGTTCGCCAGTATTACCGCTCGCTACGATTTTCAATTAAATATTTTAAGTAACTGGTCTCTTAAAGGATTCTCAAACAAAACATTTTTAATCTTCAAATTTTGATAGTCATACCAAATTTATATTGTTTAGATCGTTTCGTTCAATTTACTATATATATATTTTGCTAATTTGTTGCCATTTCCGGTAAAACTTCAACTTTAATTAAAAATGTAAATGACGAAATTGCAATTAATATTAAGATATTTTTTAATAAAACCAAGCGTTTTATTTTATTAATCATCTTTATTGTTATTTAATAATTATTATTATTATTGAATATGAGTATTGCAAACAGAATCGCTCGGTATTTAAGTCTTATGTTAACTACAAAATATTTTTCATAGTTTATGTAATATCTCAAACATTAATTAAACAAAAATTTCTGAGATTCAGTATAAAATTCAGTTTTTAGTTTTGCTTTCAAAAGGATTGAAATGAAATCAAAAATAATATTTTGTTCCTGCTTATAAATATATTTCAAAAAATATGAAGTCTAAATTTAATGCAGTAAGGTATCATATTCTGATAAATATTCTGGACACATCAAATTTTAATTAAATCAATGAATGTTTCTATTTTCCACGATCAACTAAGACTTATTTATGAAGTTTTAAATGTTAAAAATTTAGAAAAACTCACCATTTTCATAATCTTAGGCCAATTAATCTTCAAAAACCTGCGCCTTATTGGCGTATTTTCTTTGAAACGATCGATGAAAAATCTAAAATTATCCTTTTTTTATTGAATAGTGATATTCAAATCTTCATAAATCAGTCAGTTTAAGTGATTTGAAATTAACTCTTAAAAGTCAGTGATTTAGTTGATTGGAAATTAACTCTATGTCCACCATAAAATCTGTGCTTTCTCTTGTGGTGTATACATTCTCCTTAATATCCGATCGAATAAAACATCACATACAAAAGTACTACTAAGAAGAAACACATCAAAAGTAAACATAACATTTCAATAGTTGCCAAAAACAAAAGAGAGAAAAATGCAATTAATAAGCAGACGATATTTAGAAAAGTACAGATATTTAGACTGGAAAATGAAATTATCTGAAATTAAAAACACGCGCAGACGATATTTACAAAAGTAAAAATATTCAAAACTGAAAAGGAAAATATATGAGTTATTCCATCAATAAATGCCATAAGTTTGTTTATATCTTCATTATTTTATGAGTCATTAAATATCAAAATGGATCGGGACTGAATAAACACCCTGTAGAGAGAGTGTAAAAGATCATAAAATAATTTTTCTTGAATTTATTTTTTAGAAAAAATAATATTTCATATTTGTTTCATTTCTTACAGACACTTGCCGAAAATTATAATTTTGCAGATTTCATTTCCAAAAAGATTTAATTTATTTTCAGTTAGAGCTTTAATCAATGTGATGGCAACACTTTGAAAAAAACTAATTTTTTCCCTCGAATGCGAAACGTGCTTAATTTTAATTTTTATTTTTTACGAAAAAAATTATTGAAAAACATAGTTAAAATGTTTATTTAAAAATTCATTAAAAATAGAAATTTAATTTTAAGATTAAAACATTAGTATCATTTAAAAGATAAATTTTTGATCTTTAACTTCATGTAAAAATCTTTTTTGTGCGGTAATATTTTCGGAAGTTATAGCAGAAACACGTCAAAATTTCGCTTAATTTTTAAATAAATAAAATTCTATTTAAAAATTCGAAAAAATAACCCCCAGGTGCACATTCCCGGCCTCCAAGGTATACACGTGCCAAATGTGGTAGCTGTAGATTGAACGGTCTGGCCTGTAGAGCGCCAACATACACACACACACACACATTGAGCTTTATTATAAGTATAGATAAGTCTTCAAATCATCATTTTTTCTTGCTTTTTGTTTTAAATTGTTTTTTTAAATTTCTTTAAATTTTAAATTGGCACACCATTTTTGTGCTTAGAATTCATTTCGAACCAACCATTGCGAAGTGATTATATTTAGTTTAGGAGTTCCATACAACTCTCAGAAGTTAGTAAACCTGCAAGTGAGATATACTTTAATTATTCAATAGTTTATATCTGTAGTTTATTTGAGGTCTTAATTTATAACAAAATAAATCCAAGTGACTGCAACGTCAAAGTAAGTCTTTACGTTTAAATTATAAGTCATTATGCACGCGAAATTATAGATGAACAACTATTTAAAAGAATAATTAAAAATTTGATAAGAATCTAAACTTTGAACTCTAAAACTGTGAGTAAAATTTAAATTAAATTAAAGTTTTTATGTTTTTGAATTATCAGATTTATATACATAAATTTAGACATGCAAAAAATAGAGACCAGCAGACGGTGAATTTCTTGAACATTATTTCCATAAATTTAATGTGGATGTAGAGCTTAGATGCTAAACCTGTGCACCATATTATATAGATTATATTCTACATTTTTTATAATTATTGTATTCATTTACACTCGGACAGATAGACAGACTTCTAACTATGGATTTCATTCAAAATTTGATAAAAATATATATAATATTAAATAAAGAATTATAAATACCTTTTTATATCAAATTATATATACAGTGGCAGTCAAAAGTATTCGTACACTTAAATTACTAACTTCAAAAGTGAATAAAAATTGAAATTGCGTACAAATTAATAGAAATTTTCAAAAAATCTTAATGTCTTACAAGTTGTTGCATGAATGATTTGAATTTTTAAAAGGAAATTTTTAAATTTGGTCATAAAGAGCTTCTCGATAGAGTGAGAATTTGAATCTCACTACTAAACCTCGTGCTTCAAAAATATTCGTACATCCACATTTCAAGTTGTAAAATGATAAAATTAAGACAATTTGTGCTCCAATTATCGTTTGTGGGAATATATTTGGCGAGATGTTATGTTATTCTTACTTTTATCGCGTTATCTGTTTCATTCTTATGTTAACTAGCTTTAAAACTCGTTTTTGTTGTTAATCATACAGCTTTAAGTTGAGATGGCTCGGAAGGGAAAAGAAACTTCTCTTGCTGAAAGAACACTGATAATGAAACGACATAATAATTGTAACTCTTTAAGAAAGATATCACTTGCTATTGGAAGACCACGATCTACAGTACAGAGTGTTATAGATCGACATTGCCAACGCAATACTGTTGAAAATATTCCACGAAGTGGACTCCCAAAAATACTCAGCAGTAAG
This sequence comes from Argiope aurantia, assembly GCA_026543865.1. Taxonomy (NCBI): domain Eukaryota; kingdom Metazoa; phylum Arthropoda; class Arachnida; order Araneae; family Araneidae; genus Argiope; species Argiope aurantia. The sequence goes on from JAPMOR010101122.1 coordinate 66,933, forward strand.
CACAGACGTTTACTCGTAAGATTGATTAAGAAAAATCCAAATTGAGTGCCCCGGCAGTTAAAACAGAACTCTTCAAACAGGGAATTTTGATCTCGGTAAGTACTATACGCCACACTTTAACGAATCAGGATTCCATAGTCGAGTATCTCGAAAAAAGTTTTTTGTGTCGGAAGTTAATAGAAAGAAACGTATGGTTTTCGCCAAACAACATGTTAATAAAAATCCTGATTTCTGGAACAGGGTTATATTCTCGGATGAGAGCAAGTTTAACGTGTTTGGATCTGATGGCAGACAAATAGTGTGGCGTAAAAAGAATGCAGAGCTACAACCAAAAAATTTGAGTGCGACAGTAAAGCATGGCGGTGGTAACATTCTAGTTTGGGGGTGTATGAGCGCACATGGAGTGGGTAAATTGCACATCATTGATGGCATTATCAATCACAAAAAGTACATTGACATTCTAAAAAGTAATTTGAATTCTATCGCTTCACAAATGAGTCTTCAAACTAACTATATATTTCAACAAGACAACGACCCTAAGCATACAACTCATAATGCTAAGCTCTGGGTATTATATAACACTCCCGAAAGACTCAACACACCTCCACAATCACCAGACATGAATCCTATTGAACATTTCTGGAGTATTTTAGACGACAAAATTAAAAATTGGCAAGTGAAAAATAAAAATCAACTGAAAACCGCCATATTGGAAGAATGGGCATCAATTACACCAGATATCACAAAGAAGTTAGTAGATTCAATGCCAAGTCGAATGAAAACAATAATTAAGGCGAAGGGGTATCCTTCTAAGTATTAAAATGTGATAAATTATATAATTTTAGGGACATTTCTTAAGTGTACGAATACTTTTGACACAAAAGTTTTGATAATTCATTTATATATTTTATATTTTTTTTCTGTAATTGTTTTACAAAAAAACTTTTTTTGATGAAATTGCTCAAAAATAAAGGATACAAGTCTGGTATCGGTGTTTAATGGCGTAGTATAATAAATAAAATACTATGAAGCGATGACCACTTCAAACTTCGGTGTACGAATACTTTTGACTGCCACTGTACATATTTCTATCAAATTTCGAATGAAATTAATTAATTAGAAAGACTTCTTTCAAATGAACACAATTACTATAAAAATCTAGAATTAAATATATAAAAGATGATACGCAGGTTGTTTAGAATCTAAGAACTAGGTATTATTGAATATATTTTATCATCGCATTTACAGATGCAATTATTGTCTCATTATTATTTTTTACTGATCATATTTACAGACTGTACAGCAACAGATACACACAATTCCAGAATGAATTTTTGCGTATTTGGGAAGATCTGAAACGTGTAGTACCAGTCAAAATCTTGAGTTTCATTTTTTTTTTATCTTTCTCTATGTACGTTTAGTATAGGCGAAAATAAAAATAAAATTGTCTATCAGATTTTGGTTGCTGTAAAACAAATAAAAAAGATGATCGCGCAACGAAAATATCTTTCAAGTTTTTAATCAATAGTTATTATTACCAAAGAAGAAATAACAGATTTCATACCGCGTTTAGTACATACTAATTTATACTGACCTTTATATAGAATGAATGGATCCTGTTTGTGTCCGTTAACAACGATCTGCTGACCACTACACTTGCGTTTCCGATGCATGCCAAGCCAGCCACGATCCAGACACTTATCCGAAGGACAATGTTGTCCAGCAGGTGACTGAAGGAACTAATCCCATCACTGTTGGGCTCGCACACTCTTACGTGTCGAGCATAGGAGCAGAAATAGAAATTGGAGAAGTATCTATAAAAGAAAGAACGCATGTGATTAGTAAAAACTTCCTCCTCAGATATACTAGGTGGCCAAAATTAAAATACCCCTACTCTGATCTCTCTATACAGCGAACTACTCAGTGTAAAGATTCCAAAATTGTGGGACATACTATTCAAGACATGGGGAAACGGAAAGTTCCGAAAAACGCTGATAGATGGCGCCGTAAAAAATATGCTGAAAAGACACAAATAACCACAAAAACAACAACAACAAATACATGTGGTATGAAATTTTTTAATTTCTATTGCGGATATGAAAAAAAAAAAAAGACGATGAAAAAATTGAAGAAACTCGAGCCGTTATTGTGACTGCAATTTCGCACTGTGAGCATAAAAATTTGCATAAATCCTTCTTTTGCTGCTATTGTTCTGAGTATGAGACTTGATAAAGCTGACAAAATGTCATTCTTAACAGCGATAGTTTCTCGCTTTGCTTGTGAAGTTGTTTTATAAAAGCAAAGGGAATGCTGCAGTTGCGCTTGAAGAGTTTCGTCGATTTGAGAATTTACGCAAAGGACCAAGAAGTACCAAAACATGCTTGAAATTTTGATGTACCCCAAGTACAACAGAGCCAATGCCTTGATTAAATTATCTTTATTCAAGATGAAGCGCCGCTACACATTAGACTCTATGTACAGCAGTTTCTTCGGCAACATTTTACTAATGAAAGAGTAATTAGTTGCGCGGGTAAGCAACATAACCATCTCGTTCTACACATTTTAATCCCTGTGATTTTTGGCTTTGGGGATACTTAAAATATCTTGCTTATCGAGGACATCTGGTAACCTTGGCAGATTTGACAGACAATATCACTCTGCATGTGAGAAGCATCTCAATCGACCAATTACGATCCACAGTTGAACAAGCTGTGAAGAATGCGGATTTTACATCTTGAAGAAGAGAACCGTATTGAGCAATTTCTCTTTCATCGATAAGGTCCTTGTGATTGAATGTTTGATACGTTTGAATAAAATGTATTACAAATGTGTATTTTGTGTCTCAGCATATTTTCTGTTGTACAACACTATCTGTCGGTGTTTCTGGAACTAATTTTTTTTGCGCAATCCTTTTATCCATGCCTTTAATAGCATGTTCAACAATTTTGAAGTCTTTACACTGAATAGTTTGCTGTATAGAGAGCTCAGAGTAGGGGTGTTTTAATTTTGATCACCTTGTAATTCATTTTATAGGATTTTATTAATTTTCTTTGTAAAAACGAAAGTCGTTTGATTTTAAACAATAACCTTCAATTTGATTTCTGAAGTGAGAATATAATGAATCAACGTAAACTCAATCAAACCTCAGTTGATTGACCTTTGAAATTTATTTACCCACCTTTACTGAGTTGTTTATCGTCAAAACAGGAATTAGTATTTACTCATCCTATAATGACGCAAATAATATTGGAAAATTTTTAAACTACACCCAGTTTTATAGAAGGCGGAGGGTGATTATATATGTACTGTTTATTCCCATTAAAGCTGGATTCTATGAAAGTGAAACCAACAAATAATGGATTTAAAAAAAAAACTGACTTCAATAATCTATATTATATGTAAAAAAAATTGTAAATAAGATACTAAAACGTGGAAAAATTGATATTAAGTTAAAAATATTCTGAAATTCAGAAGAGTGAATGAATTATAGTCTAAAATAGGTTTTTCGAAATTCATCGAAAACAAATCAAGATGGTATTCTAAAGTACAATAATAAATCCTATACGAAATCTGTTCTACAGCGCTTAAGTTTGTATTAAAATTTTCATATTTCATACTAAAATACATAGTAATCATCATCGTTCCTATTTAAATATAAATATTAGTCCCTGTGACCTATTTGCTGCAGATAAAAATATTTTTATGATACTTGAAACAACTTTTCCACTTTTGAAGTCAATATTTGAGCACATATATTATTACATAACATTTTTCGCCCCACACACGAGCGTATCGTTCTGCCTTTTCTCACTCTTGAAGTTTTAATTTGACTGTCAAAAACGTCATACAAGAAAAGAATAGTATCTGATATTATTGCGGTCTAACAGATGATGCACTAGACAAATAGAGAGTTGTTATTCGTAGGGAAAGGATAAAATTCAACAGTTGAAATTACTAGAAAACAATTATGGAATTTAATCTCTAAACGGTGCAAATAATTTTAAAGTTTAAGTATTCTATATTTAGAGTCTCCTTATTAAAAGATTCATTCTGACATGACTTTCAAAATGATATTTTTCTTCTTGCGTTTCAAGAAATTCTTATTGAACGTCTTCGTTAAGTCATAAAATATAATATTTTGAGTCACTGAAATATAACATTTAATTGAGCGTAATTCTTGATAAGATTATATTAATCAAATTCAGCGTTATTTCCTCTTTTAAAACTACAGGGTGATTATAATTAAAGTACCACTTTGAAATGGTCATAAAAGAAAAACTACTGGACCAAATGTTATCAAACTAGAGTAATAGTTTAAAAGAAGTCATGAAAATTTCTTTTCCGTCAAAAAAAAAAGTTCAAAAACTCACCACTAGGGACGAAATGGCGCTGTATGTAAAAATGTTAATCACAACAGGACATGAAGACATGGATTTAAAATATGTGTAATCGTTTCTGAAACGTGTTACAGCATATTCAATGTGGCGTCCGCCATTTTCTGAAAGCAAGTTAAATGACATTACTGCATTGTCAACAGTAGCTCTTAGCATATGAGGAGGAAAGTTTCGCACATGTCCGTGTATATTGTTTCTTTCAGTTCCACCAAATTATTTAGATTATCAACATAAGCAGTGCTTTTGAGATAACACACATTGAACATGCTTTGTAACACGCTTCAGAAATAATTAAACACATTTTAAAATGGTGTCTTCATGTCCTATTTTACTTAACAATATTACATACAGCGCCCTTTCACACCTGGTGGTGAGATTTTGAACTTTTTTTGGTGGAAGAGAAATTCCCATGACTCCCTTTAAACTATTACCAAGTTTGATAACATTTATTCCAACAGTTTTCTTTTTATGACCATTTCAAAGTGGAACTTTAATTATAAGCATTCTGTATATTGTCTTTATACATTCAATGACATTAAAACCTAAAAAGTTTAGAAACAATCGACATTTGATGTCATATTTATTAGGACTGAATTCTCAAACGAAAAAATAAATAAATAAATGGCGAAAATGGACCATTTATTGAAGTTGGGAGGCTGGTTATTCAGCTTCTTTGAAAGTTTTCTAATTATCTAAATTTTGGACTTTCCATGTTGTAAATATTATTAAATAGCAATAAAGAGTTAATGGGGCTGACAGATTCAAAAGAAATTTTAAATTACTTACATGTACTGAAGAGACGTAAGCGTAGAGAAACATTCTGGCTGCATGTGTCGCAATGCATTATCCTTCAAATTTCTGCCAAAATAATAATGATAAAAATATTGATTAAGTGATAAAGAAAGCTAGAAGATAAAAATATCTTAATAACTTTAGTATAAAATATATTTCACTTTAAAGCTAAGCATAACAGGTGAACATTGAAAAAAAAGTAGTAGTTTTTAGAGTATTCACGGGATTTGTATAATCATGATTACAAATATATTAATTCTGTATATTTTTGTCAGAAGTTATATGCAGTGTGCAAAACTTAAGTAACAATGTAAATTTTAAGCAGGTAGCCATGAAAAGGGGCTATTGTGATCAGTCGAATGAACATGCAATTCAGTAGAAAGGTGATGCGCATGCAGATGTCAGGACAAAACATCATAGGTGACGTGAGTGAACGCAAAACGCGTACAGTCGGCGCGAGCAGTCTCAAGACTACAAGTAAAGGGAGAGCGGAGGCGCAATCAAAGGCATTCACTGCAGGTACAAATGAGTTCTTTCGTGAAATATGGTTAGAAGAAATCACCTGGACGACTTCACACGTGGAAGAATGATCGGAAAACTGGAGGAGAGGCGGCGCAGTTTGACCAGTGTTGCTGAAGGGTTCGGAATCAATAAAAGTGGCATTTCGCGCGCTTGGAAAGTTTTCCTAACAATAGGTGCTGTTGTTAAAGGTTGGTGGTGGCCGCCCTGGAAAAACAACTGCAGTAGTTTGCCGATATATCGTCCTGCAGGCGAAAAGAACCCAATGTCAGGTAGCAAGCGCCACTGCTCATCAACTGTGTACAGCACCAGGGCAACAAATGTCGCGGTTTATTGTAGCCAGACGCCTTCACAAAGATGGTCTATTCGCCCACCGTCCTGAAGGCTGTATCCCTTTGAAAGTTGGCCATTGGTGGCATCGTTTAGAGTGGTGTAAGGAGCACAAAACTGGACATCTCGTCAATGGAGTCGTGTCCTTTTTACCGATGAGAGTCGTTTCAGTGACACAAGTGATTCTCAACGCCGGGAATAGAGAGAGGTCGGGACACGGTTTCATCCCAGTAACATCACGGAAAGAGACCGCTTCAGTGGTCCTGGAGTTGTCGCCGGGGTGGCATTATGCTGAAAGGATGAATTGAGCTCCACGGTTTCAACAGAGGTTCTGTAATCGGAGATCGCTATTGTAAGGAGATTATCCTTCCCCATGTGCGTCTGTTCCTAGGTGCTATTGGTGCAGACTTCGTTTTTATGGATGACAATGCACGGCCACACCGGACTGCTTATGTTCAGCAGCTACTGGAAAGTAAAGATATTATTCGAATGGATAGGCCTGCATTATCTTCTGATTTAAATCCCATAGAACATATGTTGGATGCTTTGGGTATCATGTAATCATACCTTGCGGTATGATTACATCCTCCACGGAACACCCAACAACTGAAACAGATGCTGATTGAGGAATGGGCACTCTTACCTCAAGAACTGTTGGACAATCTGATGCTGAGTATGGAGAGACGGTGCGAAGCAACCATTATAGTAAAGGGAGGGCATATCCCACACTAAGGAATATCTGCTTGTTGTTCTTCCTCTTGCACAGACAATCATGTGTAATGATACAATGAGTTCAATAAAGCCTTATTTTGTTTGATTCTATACTATATGCATTGTATTCATTTTTGTACAACTATGATTTTGTCATCGTTTAAGTACAAAATGTTGTCTTTCATTCTGAATTTCATGTCTCTCAGATGATTTCTCATGGAGTTATTTCATAAAAAGCACCTGTTACTTAAATTTTGCACACCAGTGTAGAATCTTAACTTTAACGCAATTTCGAGCAGACTCTTTATAAGACTACAGCTTGTTACAATGATACTCATGACGTATTTTCGAAAAATGTTTATAGAATTCAGAAAATATTAGGGATTGCGCTCATGTTGTCTTTTCGTTCTAAATCGAAGACGTTCTATAAATTTAGTAACAGAGTTTTTTCTCTATTGTGCTCAAGTTGTCTTTTCGTTCTAAATCGAAGATGTCTGTTAATTTGGTAACAGAGTTTTTTCTCTCTTGCGCTCAAGTTGTCTTTTCGCGTTCTAACTTGAAGACGCTCTGTTAATTTGGTAACAGAGATTTTTCTCTATTACACTCAAGTTGGCTTTTCGTTCTAAATAGAAGATGCTCTGTTAATTTGGTTACAAAATGTTTTCTCTATTGCGCTGAAGTTGACTTTTCGCTTTCTAACTTAAAGACGCTCTGTTAATTTAATAGCAAATTTTTTTTCTTTATTGCGCTCAGGCTGTTTTTTCATTCCAAATCGCAGACGCTCTGTTAATTTGGTAATAGAGTTTTTTACTTCCTTATCTCAAACCATTTTTGAAATAGGAACGCCAACTCCGCTGTGGCTACTTTACTACATCTAGACATAAAGTTTGTGGCTATAATTGTCACCGTTCTTAAGTTAACGTGAAGTAGACCGAATTTAATTGATACCTTCTACTATATCTTAAATTAAAATTAAAAAGAATTGAGTTTCTAACTTACAGTGAATTCAACTTCTCTAACAATACAAAAGCCTTGACTTCGACCGTGTAGATTTGATTATCTTGAAGATCCCTATAAAAGAGAAAAACGAAATATTTTCTTGCATTTCTTATATCAAAACGTAAAATATAAACGCTTAAATGAATGAGTATCAAATTACAATGTGAGAAGAGAAGTCAGATTTCCGAAGTTCTTTTCTTTTAGATACGTCAGAGAGTTTGAAGTTAGATACCTGTAAAAAGAAAGAAAAAAAAATACTTAAGGATAATGATTTTGACATAATTGTATTTATTTGTATTAGAGGTACACCAAAGTTTTAAATTCAGCTCTTTTAACAAAATGTTTATTAGTTAACAAAATTAGAATGATATTTTCTTCGAAAAAAATGATTGCAAACATTTATACATTCGCCCCACCTTTCCTGCTATGCTGAACTGAATAAAATTTTGATTAAGTGAAATTTTTATTAATTGCGACATTAATGTAAAGAAAGGGCAAAAGAAACAGTATATACTCTGACTTCTAAAATCAGTATTATAAAAAAATTGGAAATCAATTTGTAACTTTAGTTGACGATAAATCGCTAAATGTGACAACCTTCTGCATTATTTTCTAATAACCCTAAAAGCAAAAAATTGATGCCTCAAAAGCGATAAATCGCCAATTTGTTGCCTACGCATTTTGAGGTTTCAATTTGTTGCTTATGCATTTTGAGGCTTCAAAAACTTCAAATCAAAACAACATCATGTTCTCATATAATGAAAATGAACTTTTAAAGTCATAAAATAAAAGTTTAGAAAAAAAATAGAATAGGAGCAACATTATGTAATTGGAGAACTTATTGATATATTTGGAATTGAAAGAGCTGATTCTTTGTCTAGCTAGAAACTCTTAAACAAGAAAGAATTAGGCTTAAGGGATCTCTTTCAAACCCTGTTAAAAAGTCCCGTTGCCTTACGGTTATGGTCGTAAATCTGCCATCCGACCCATCATGTGACCACTACCGCCCGTTGCTGATCAGACTGGCTCCTAGAGTCGGTGAATCTGGAAGTCAGTCTGGCCTGATCATCCATCCCATGGGAAGCTGCATTTTCCAGACTACGTACGGGTCAAGGGAACGGCACCATTGGTCAGATTATGGATAACCACAAATAAGGGAAAAGAGGACAAAATGCGTCAGACGCAAGACGCACACGGTGCATGGAATCGAGGTTTTAGGAATGTGCCAGGAGCGCTTGGCAGATCATAATGGGAGTAAGATATACTTTCGGACTGTCCCAAGGGAATTGAGGAAGGGAAGCTTTGGCATGGTGGTTGGTTCTCGCCACCCTTGTGGGTATACGAAAGGGTGGGGGTGGCAACCTCCCATCCACCAATCGATGACGGGACGTACTTTCTTAGGAAAAGGTTGTACCGTGGCCAGTGATGGCCCTTAGAACTCAACCACAGTTCCCGCCAGTTGCCGTCACGGCAGTCCGGTCATTCAAATTTTTCCGTGTGCCTTCGGGCGAGTCGAGAGTCAGTCTATGATGTATTTTCGGACTCCGGCTCAGACTGGACTTAACGAGATTTTGTAGGAAATTTTTCTGATCACTGCTTATGAAAGCTTTCTTGTCTATCAACTTTTTTCTTTTCTTTTAAAAATATGATGATTGTTTTGGTTTTTAGAAGGGAATAGTTACTGAAGACGTCTACAGATGTAGTATGTCC
>JAPMOR010101122.1:76397-97346 GCA_026543865.1 Argiope aurantia
TTAATATTGCCAGATAAAGACTGATGTTAAAGAGCTGTTGGCATTTTCAATAGGGGATTAATGATTTTGAGGAGGCTGTTTCTCTGATGTTACGCAAATATCTTCTAAATTTTTTTCATTGCATATCTAGTTGATGATGTAATGATTTATAACTAGCATATAAAATTATAGTAGATATTAAACTATATTGAAAAACTTCTTATATTAATGAGTTTCGTAATGTTATGACATATTGCTAAAACATATGTTATTATAATGAATATATAATTGAATTTGAAATTGATTTGTAGTGTTCTGAGCTTGCCCTTAAGAAGCGTATGCTAACTTATCTAACATCTCTCCGCTCTTAATCAATCAGCAGTAAGAGAGCACTGAGGAAAAATTTAATTTTACCAACTGCGGGCAGCACGGAGTATTCTCCAGTGATGAGTCGCGTAAGCTTTGGAAGCAAGATAAATAAATAATCAAAGATTAATAAAATAATAATAAAAGATAAATAAAGATAAATAATAAAATATTTTTTCATAATCCTGTTTGATATTACTACAAATCTTACAAATGGAGTCACATCAGGTATACACCCTTATTTTATTGTTAATATGATGATTCCATCATCAACATATTTATTGTTCGTATAAACATTTGTGAAACTGTTCATATTTGAATGGTTATTTTCTTTACTTATATTACATATGTGTATAAATCACTTGCTTGCATTTATTTAATATTCACTGTAATAATGCTTTGCTTTGTATTGATTATTATTTTTACTATCATGGGAGAATGTGATGTTGTTTCGGTTTGAGACTTTTGAAGCCTCAAAATGCACAGACAGAAAATTGACGATTTATTGCTTTTGAGGCATCAATTTTTCGCTTTTTTGATAAAGAAGGTTGTCACATTTGGCGACTTATCACCAACAAAAAAATTATGATGACTCTGTGAGAATGTCCGCCATGTACCCGATTCTCCTGTCTGACCAATGAAGGGCAGAGTCGTAAGAAGTTATCGCGCCGAGAAGCACAGAGAAAAAATTGGGAATATATATATATATATATATTATTTCACGAAAAATTATTTCATTTATTTTTCACGAAAAAAAAAAATTCTGGCCTCGATACTCGATATGATAGCACGCGACTTAAAAAAGTGTTCTTACAAGATAATTTAAAATTTTCGGTAGCAGATTTAGATTTTATACTTTTTATTTTTAAAATTTAATATTTTAAGCTTCACATTTAAAACTTAATTTAATTTACTAATTTTTTAATGTATTATTTACATTTGTGTACATTCCATATGCTTTATGGATGAGAATAAATTTTAATGAAATAGGAGAGTTTTAAAACTTTATCGTTTGGGTTTCCAAAACATGGATTTTATTCAGGATGAAAAAATAATTTTTTTTTCAAGATAGAATTTTTGGAAAGGATACATGCTCCAGTAAGAAACTAGTACCCCATATATTATTTAAAGAGCCTGAATAGTAGCTTTCTGTTTGGATAAAAATAAGCCATTTAAAATTTAAAATTATAAGTTGTCTATTATCGTTAAGATGCTTTTGTCGAAAGAATTGAATGTTGATTAGTAATCAATAATTATGAATATCATTTAGATTTTCATACCATTTAATACACGTTTAGCACATCATTAGCATATTATTATTTAATGTATTTTTAGTTTAGCACTTTTTTCTTACTTTTTATGCTTATTTTAAAAAATCTATTTTCTCATTATTTTCTCATTTATTGAATGGCATTCCGAAGGACATAAAATGTTAATGAGTCGGCTTTCATTACTTGATTTTTCTCTTTGGTAGCCTCCGAATTTCTATTTTATGGGTTACTTAGCTGCGGCAAATCATTTTACAATCGTCTTCGGCTTAGACCGAATTTGGATTGTAAAATCATAGAGTTTGAGAAATTTATCTGATATGATGATGAGCAAGAAACTCACGAACGACGAGTTCCCGATTTCGAAAATGCACGTTAAATTAGGTAAAGTGCGTCTCAAAATTAACGCAAGATTTGAATTTGCCACCAATAAAGTGTTGGCAACACTATTAACAAAAACCATTTGAGAGCTTGTAGTAAAAATGGAGCGTTACAAGATAGAACAACGTGTTTTCATTGTTGATCCATATTTCAAAAATAATGAAAATCTGGTGGCCACGGCTCGAAAATTTGAAATTGGTCCCCTAGATCGTCTGATTTAACACCATTGAATTTCTTTTCATGGGGTTATTTGAATTCAAGTTTCCACGCCAACAACTACACAAGTACGCGTGCATTGAAGGAGGAAATTCAACTCTTCATTCAGCCCCATTTATGCAAAATTATGCAAAATTTCGACAAAAGAGAGCGTATGTGCCAGCAAAGCCTAAGGCCATTTGCTCTATGTGTTATTCCATACATAATTATTTCCTGTGTTTTTACAATTCAATAAAAATGTAAAAATTTAAGGAAAAGAACTTTTTTTTTATTCAATTCAAATCTTGCTTTAACACTATGTATCGAGTAACGCTACATTTTTACTACCTTCAACTATCAGCTGTTAAATGGATTTTTAATAGGGTTGCCAACACTTTATTGCACTAATGGTAGCAAATTCATCTTTTGAGTTACTTTTGGAACACCTTTTATTTCTCCTTTACGTTGAAGGATAACTTCTTAGCGTAAGGGTTTGCAATGACAGTGCCATGGATGTCAAAAAATATGAATGATTAACACTTATGTGGATCAGTCATATCAGTCATCATTAAATCACTGTGAGATGCAGAAGCCAGTTCACTATTGCAATTGTAACTTAATACATACTTGACAACAGAAAGTTTTAAAACGACTTCAGCTGTTATTAAAAATATTCTGTGCGGAAATCTGTATTAACAAGATTAAGCAATCTGCGTTAACAGCAAAGAAAAAAGGAGAGAGGGCACCAGATATAAAAGTGGGAAGGTTCTGGCATGATAATTTATTCTCGCTTTCCTGGTGGTTATTAAGCTTACTGAGTCGAGTTTTCTCACTTTCCAAGACGTACTCACGTGTGTAGTTGGGCCGCGTTTGATTTAGAATCCTTGGTATATTAGGGTAATTCTAGAGAGTCTTTACGATTAAACCCTGCACCGGAAATATCATGAGTACATGGATGAGAGGTTGCAGGTAAGTAGATAAAGAAATGGGCTGGGTAAAGAAATAAGACGTGTCGAGATACCTCCATTCCAATGATGGAATTCACGCCATAAGGAAGAGTTGAACATTAGTAGATAAGAACAATAATTTACACCGTCATGTTGTCGATTGCCATTAAGTTTTCTCGGATATCTTGGCTGGGTTTACTACAATGTGATTAGCAAAGCTGAATGCCATTATCAACGAAAAAGTACATATGAATACTTAATTGTTGGTAAATGCCAACACCAGCATATTTTTTATACATCTCTATGTTTTATAATGCAGGTGTAACAGATTTATAATGCAGATCATAATTTAAATTCAAATTTATTGAAAGCATCAATACTTGAGTGTAAGCAAAGATAATTAAAAAAAATAGAAACTGCTATTTCAAATTTCAAGTTATCATGTGAAAACGTTATTTTTTTTTAAAGTCACGTGGTATGAATACAAGAAATAAACAACATTATGTTTATACATGACTCATATTTCACATTCACCAACATTTTTAAAATCGATGGTTTTTGATCACCTCAAAATCAATCGAGTTCTAAAATTTTTTCTTGAGGCCAGCATTCTTTTCGTGGAAAACAGTTTAAAACAATTTGTAAAAAATCGGTTTTAAACCAGTTAGAAATAATCACATGACAATCAGAATATGCATGCGTCATTGTTTAGAAAAACGATGATTTTTTTCCCCTCTCAAAGCTTTCAAGCTCCAAAACGTTTTTTTTTTGAGGCCAGATCGACTAAATAATATGTAACATTATTTTGGTTGAAGCATAATGCAGTTTTGACAAGCAGTGAAGAGACTTTCTATTTTTAATTTCGTTTTATTTCCTCTCGGGAAGCAAGCATGATTATTTACAAGACGGCGCAGCGCGGCACAAAAGCAGAAGTAAAGAAGAAAGGGCAAGAAACAACACAAATGATCACTAGTCTTATATAATATGGGATTTCAGGCCACGCGTCAATTCAATATGCGTGGTGACCTTTGACATGGACACCGAAGGGATCACTTTCATTTCATAAGTAGAAGTGATTGCGCAGTAATTTTTACACAGTTTCAGTTGAATTAATTAAACAGAAAGTGGAATTGTATCAGGAAATAAGAGAATATTTTACTATGGGCTAAATTAAGATAAAGTTTTGGAAATTAAGTTGGATTAAATTTAGTCCATATTAACTTCATGCTAAAATGTTCTCCCATTTCCTGATCCAATACTTGCTTTTCTATTTAATTAATCCTACACGCTCTCTCTAAATCTGCACACTCCAGCTTTTTCTCACGCTCTGAGTAAAGGGATAAAAAATTTAATACTTAGCAAATTCATTTAAGGATACCAACGTTTCTCTATCCTAAATCGATACATGTCCAAGAAATCCCTATCAAAATCTCATTGTAAAAATCATCGAAGGGAAAATTTCGGTCTCATTTGCTCTTCTGCTCTTGTGGCACGATGTAGACTGACATATTTTTTACCACTTATTCTTGTATATAAATTATTGCCACCAGAGATAGAATAAATCAAAATTAAAAATTCAAAAGTATCTTCTATTTGGCCATGCATCTGCTAATATATGCTTTACACAGACACACACACCTTGCTGCTTCGCGTTGATTCCCGTCTTCTTCTTCGAGTTTCTTCGGGCGATAACTTCTTACGATCCACGCCCTTTATTTTCTGCCTACTAATTTTGAAGCTTCTAAAACCCCAAACCATACAAAAAATAATAAAAAAATCTGCAATTGATTGCAGTTTTGTTTCCCATTGGTTTGAACTCTATACAACTGGTACAAGAGCTTTTTCGATACATATACGTATCTTATAATAAAAAAGATTACAAAAAAAAAAATCATTATGTCAAAATGAGTTCCGAAACACAAAGAGCGGGAAAAGGAAACAAATTAACTATACAGTCTGTAAACAAATTAACTATACAGTTAAAATTTCTATAGCTAATTATGTAAAAAGTGCGAGAAGTTTAAGATGATTAATAATATAAAAGTTACTCATCATCTCAGATAAAGAAGGAGTGGGGAGGCATCTATTTACTTTGTATAATTAATTTAATGAAAATATAAATGTCATTAAATAAATGAGAATAAATATATTGAAGAACTATTTCCATATAGAAGGAAATTCTATGCATATATGTGGGAGTTCAAAGCTCTATACATAAATATAGCCGAAAGTCATTTTAGCTTCTTATATATAAACTTTTCATATTAATACAATTTTAATGTGTAACTTTTCAAAGACAAATATAGACAATTATGCCTGACTGCAGCAGGTAAATATTAGGGTTACAGGAAGATGGTATTAAAAGTTAATAGAATCATAAGCTAAACTCATATATTCGAAATAAAATGGAAATAAACCATAATTGTGTGGTCTGAGAGAAATTTTCGCGTTTACTCTCTAATAAATGTATATTGGCAAACAATAGTTACGAAAGAATTTATTAGTGTGGTCTTTGACGATTAATGCGTCGAATGCCTTTGATACAAATAAGTACCAACACACAGAAAATGTATTTTGGAGTCCTTTTTCCGATAAATTAAAACCAATATTTGACTCAAAATCACAATTATAGTATAATATCACATACTGAATTTAATATATTCATATTATTGTGTTTTTGAATTATTGTATTTGATTTCGTGAAAATACAAGGGAGAGATGATCCAAATTTGACGGTTTCATTCCAAATTTTATATATATTTACACTTTAGATTCTAAATCTATTCACCAGATTTTATCCATCTAGTTTTATTTGTTTTGGAAACATGATGTTAGCTTATTTTCAGAAAACAAGACAAAAAACCTTTCTCAGAATGGATCTGTTAAACTTTGACAGAAATCTACAAGTTAGGAGTAGAAATCATATACCAAATTTCATCTTTAAAGCACAAAGCACTTTTGTGATATTCTATTCGTAGACGGTAAGAAGACATATACCAAAATATGTTTTTTTTTCGGGCTCAGAGAGTTTTTAATACGTGGAAGTTCTCCAAAATCTCGAGTTTGAATTTTTCGGTGATTTACAGTACTTTCTTTTTATATATTTCTTATATGAGAAGATCAAAAGAAATTATTTAAAAAAATGCAATGAAACAAAACCCTGCATTAAACATTCGAATAAATGTTATCTGTCTGTTATCAGTTTGTTCACTGAAAATGTACCTTATTTCATTCAAATTTGATCATTATTCCTCCATTAAAACTGTTGTTATGGACGCTTACAAATGTTGTTTTTTTAATAGTCTTACAAATGTTTTGTTTATAGAGCTCATGAACCTTTTTAATGGAGTTAAGTTCCATGATATCTAATATTGTTAAAAATGTCGCTGCCTGGGCTCTTTATCTTCTAAATGCCTGTGGTCTTACGTAATTTTGTTATTCCATTCTCTTATTCTTAATGTCAAATGTATGGAAAATGATATTTCTTCCATATTTTCTCAGGGGGCCGCGGTGGCCTGGTGGTGAGGTCTGGGCTCGGGAACCGTAGGGTTTCAGGTTTGAGACCCAATTCCACCAAAGAACCGTCGTGTAAGGGGGTCTGTTGCACGTTAAATCCGTCAGGGACAAGCGTCCTTCCGCTGGTGTGGCGTGGAGAGAGGGGTGCCAGATCAAGTGTCGTCCTCGTCATCTGACCACGGTTCAAAATTACGAGGTCCGTCCCAAAAGAGCTCTAGTGTTGCTTAAAACGGGACGTTAATATAAATTAAAAAATATCCATATTTTCTAACTCTGAATGAAACTCTAGAGATGAATATTTGATGGACCAATGAAACTAGCGTGAATTTCATCGCAACAATATGAGGTATTACTGAAAATTTCACAAAGACATATTTTTTAAAATATAAAAAAAACCAAGAAAATAATATCCTATATGGCAGATAAATTAGTATCATCAAAAAGACATAAAAATTTTAAAATGGCATAAAAATAATTTTTTGTGCAATTAATTTTTAATAACAATGAATCAATTTTTAATCAATTAAATTGTGTAATAACTATTTCAAAATTTTGCTTAATTTTTAATTAATTAAAATTGCAATTAGAGAAGCAGACCGACGTCCACAGGCGGGGTGGTTCAACAATGGGTCGGTTGGCAGATTTACAACCACAGGCCGTAAAACCCTTTGCTCGAATTTAGTATTTTGGCTGAATCTTTCGTGTCATCTTTGGCGAAGGTTTTGGCGGTTAATCATTCGTATGCGGTTAATAGTATCCAAAAATCAAATTTGTATTTTAAACGCGTTTTTCTAAAAGAGCTGAAATAAAAATTTAACGCAGAACTACGTTTGTAGTCACTAAGTCCCTTACCAAATTTATTATATTTAAATCATTACGTTTTGAAGCTATCGCGTTTACAAGTTTATAAAAGTATAGACAGACAGACTGCCAATTCTTTGTTGGATTAGGCTCAAACTTCTTTAGTGTAAACAGGTATCTGCACTAAAAATTTTAAATCTGTGTACCGAATTCTATCGATCTAACTCTTTCTGTTTTGTAATTATTGTGTTAACTTATTTTCCAACAGACGGACTTTCACTGATCAGATTTTAGTCAACATTTGGCAAAAATCTGCAAATTTGGTGTAAAGACCGCATACCGAATTTCTAGTCTAGCCCAAAGCATTTTTGAGCTCTCTTTGTCAAAGACAGACTGATATTTTCTAAAACTGTGTTTTTGGAACTCAGGGAGGTCTCAAACATGGAGATTCGTCAAAGTCTCGAGCTTTCTGACGACTTTTATACTTTCTCTATATTACGTTTCTCTATATTTCTCGTATGAGAAATTACAAATACTTAGACTTATTATACAAAATTAGATAAATTGCAGCTCTTTCAATGGAAAAAATGGAAATATTCTATAATCACGAGAGATTTATGAAAAAAATTTCGTTAATCAACTATTTCAATCAATTAGAATTTTTTTGACTTGCAGTATGGTATTTTTATTTTCCAGAAATGGTCATTTTCGGAAAGAGTTTAAATATAGCAAACAAGGAAACAGTAGTATACTTTTAAGGTGGGTTTACACTTGGCAAGTTATAAGACAACCAGTAGGCAGTGCATGCGTAGAAAGGCTGAAACATTTTGCTGTTTGGTCCATGGCAAGTATTTGTCCTAACAGGACAATAACATGCCACTGTATTGTATTTTTTTCTTACTGCTCATGCGCTTATACAATTTTTTGTGCGTGAAAAAATGAATCACCTATTATTTATTAATTTCGACATTTTTTTTTGCTTTTTATTCTTTTATGATGAGAGGCTGTGCTTTTTTTCATTTTATTTGTCATTTGTTTCTACAGTTTTCCAAATTAAGGAATGTTGACATTCCTTTTTATTTTACCATGTTTCTTTGTGTAAATATCCATCCTTTTAATACGATACGCAGTGAAAAAGAAAAAAATCAGGAATGAATCAGATAGTTCTTTAAAAGAATAAAAACGGAAGTTATCTTATTGTAAATGCAAAATTATTCAACGAAGGGCTTTGTCCTGAAATATGTTTTGAAGTGTATCATAAACTTGAAACATTTTAGATATAACTAAGCAATTTTTTTACATTGTTTTCTAATATTTTGCATGTTTTGAATTAGTAAGCGAATGTATGTCCTTTTTTGAAAGTATATATTATACATAACTTTATTTATTAAAATGCTACTCTAATAAAAATGTTTATTTTATTTTATTTGTTTTAAATTTTGAAATTGTGCTTTAAATATCGCGCCAATTTCATTACAATATATTCAGATACTATCAATCATAATAAACTATAAATTTCAGTGTATTTATTTGCAATAATGATCTTATATGAATTTTTAATTAAAATTAGGTTTAGCGGAAAAAATCGTCCGGGCCTGTGGGTGCGTACATACCGGAGCGCGCGGGCCTGGGGGAATGCTTCTTTCTCTTTTCGCTGGTCCTGAAGAGATTAAGGCTATTTTCAGTACTTTCAGTATAGGTGACATTTCTGTCTATTATATAATTTTTTTTGTAAACATCTCTGTGTGATTGGTAGGTAGCAAATCACCTGAGCCATGATATTTAAGGTTTGTTTTGCTAGTTTTGTTTTAAATATTTAATGGGAAGTATTATTATGTCATAGTATATATTTATATTCTACTTGATAGTGGAAAAAAAGGAAAAAATAAAAATTTAATTAATACAACATTAACAGCAAATGAATTTAAAATAATATCATTTGTTAATTCTATTTTTAGACACCCGTTTGTGAAACACTAATTAATATCTTTCCCGTTTGTTTAAACTTTTTCAAGTAACGGAAATTTTTGAATTGAATCTGCCAACTTGAAAAGAATAACTGATTGTGAAACTTCTACGTCAAATAATGTGGATCTCGGCCATATTTCTTAAGCCAAATTCGCGTTTGGTTCACGATTGGCGACATTTGCGCCCCGCTAACGGAAAAGTACCACATAAGAATATCGGACAATATCGGAGTTGGCGAGCGAAAGAGACCAGGAAGCGAATCTTCCTATTTTTTTTAAATATAAAACCAGAAGATCCCTCTAAAACATTCTCGCATATTCTCTAACACACTTGTCATGATAGAAAACGCCTTGCATGGCATTGACGTACAAATTTAGGAAATAATAATTTTTGGCATAAATTTAGCATTTTTACAGAATCTCTATCGTGTAATCTTTGGCTAGTTGTTTGGCGATTAATCCCTGAAATGCGGTTAATAGTATCCGAAAGTGGAATTAGTGTTCTAGACACGTTCCCTTTACCAAATTTGATATATTTAAATCATACCAAATATATGATATATTTAAGTTATATTTGATATATTTAGGTCAAAAATCATCCCATACCAAATTTGATATCTTCAAGTCATTGTGTTTTTGAATGATAGAATTTACATGTTTTTGAAAGTACAGATCAACAGATGGTCAATACGTTGCTGAATTTGGCTCAAAATTTGACAGCTGTCTACTCTATACACATTAAATCTGTGCATCGAATTTTATCTATGTAACTCTGTTAGTGTTGTAATTAACATATTAATATATTTGAACATACAGACAGATAGACCTCCTCAGAACGGATTTTGCACAAAATTTGATAGGTTTCTGAAAATTTAGTGTAAAGACCGTTCGCCAAATTTCAACCATCTAGCTCAAAGCTTTTCTGAGTTAGCTTTGCCATAGACAAATAAACGGACATTAAAAAAAATGAAATGTTTTTCGAACTCAGATAAGTCTAAAACGTGGAGATTTGACTAAATCTTTTAACGATTCTAGACTTTCTCTGTGCTATGTATACTAGAAAGTGAAAAGTCATTTATTCACATATGGTATAGAACACCATAGATAAACATTTTTGCGATTATGAAGATCTTGCATATAATTTTTTACTTTCCCCTGTACTAAGTATATAAAAAGAAAGTATTGGAATCATCAAAAATTCGAATTCAAGATTTTGACAAGTCTCCAAATATCAGATTTTTGAGTCAGAAAAACACATTTGGTATTTTTCTGTCTATAAGTCCGTTAACTAGATAACTATAAAAAGTTTTGAGTTAGAAGGATGGAATTTGGATATGAACTTAACACCAAATTTGTAGAATTCTCTCAAATTTTGAATAAAATCCCTTTTGTGGCAGTCTGTCTGTTCTGCTGTTCGAACATAAGTGAACTCGATAACTTCAAAACTAATCAGTTTGATAGTTAAAATTGGGTACACTGGTTTAGAATCCAAAATATAGATTTTTTATAAAATTTTGGACCAAATCTGTCAAAGATTTGATCAACTGTCGGTGTGCATTTCTTCATGCCTATAAATGCAATAAATGAAATGACAGAAAATTGCAATTTTATACCTGATCTTGTAACTGGAACTGTAATTCTATTTCAAATTTTATTTTCAATCATAAGGGAAAAAACGGCATTTAAAATACATTATCGATTTTCGGCTACTTTTGTATTAATCGAATACTAGGGATTAAATGCCAAAAAATCGCCGAAGATCGAACGCTATATTTAGTTAGAATGCTTTTTTCGTGTCAAGGATCTATATTTTTTATATAACTATATTTTTATATTCTTCGATAGCCTTACTTACGGGCCATAATTTTAACTCCCGCATTAAGAATTATGTGAGAAAGTAATGGGGGGACAACTTCATCTGGTTTTATTAAATATTTTTATTTCATTTCTTGTACATATTTTAGATGTAAAATTCTATATTTGATCTATCAATTATTGTTTATATGTTTATTTTGTACGTGTCTATTTTGTATTTAATAAACTAGTTTAATATTTCTAGAACCCATTTCTTAATTGATCTCTAAAATAATAACGGAGAATTTCTGCCTGCTTTGACACTCTGCAGGTCAGAGAACAAGATTTGGAATTTGATGTAAAAATATTTTAGGTAAACGAGATATGCAATACAGCTCAATTTTGGGCATTTTAATTGGAATTTTACTTAAATAAAAATTACACGAGATTTTAGTTTTATTTCTTGCAATGATATTCGAACACATAATAGCTTAAAAGTAATTATTTCATCATTTAGAATTTTAAAAAATTGGACTTAAATTATGTTAATTTATTCGAAAATTTAATTTTTTTAATAATTTCTGTAAAATTTTCAACAATACACACCACAACTAAAATGGAAATCAAATTATTTTCACTGTTTTATCAAAAATTTAATAGAATGATTTTCTCCCATCTTTGAAAGTCAAGAAAAAAAAAAGATTTTCATTAAATAAAAATTATGCGAAATTGAAGGTTTCCCCCCATTAAAATATCTTTCGAAAACATTACAGTACAATTATTATCACAACACTTATTATATCATTTAAAATAATGAGTCTTAAAAAATGCAAATTTATTCATCAGTTTAGAAATTTACTGAAAAATATTTACTGCACAATTTTCAACAACACATATTATTGTCGCAATGAAATTCAAATCGTTGTCAACGCTCCATTATAAATTCAATCGTGCTATTTTTCTCGAAAGACAGCATACTATTAGAATACAGATGGCAAGGATTGTTACGGTTTTATTTCATGATGAAACCATGGAGTTTGATTCCCTTAAAAACTTTCATCTATACATTAAAAGGAATAAATGGAAATCTATTAAAATAACATGTCTGTAATTTCTACCATAATTTGAGGTTTAAAAATATTTTATTAAAAATAATGAACCTCAAATTAATATAAGAGATTTAATTTAAATTAGATATACCAATAATTCTAGTTGAACACGCAAAGATGGCTCATTATTCATAAAATAAAGTCTTTATTCTATGGAAGTAGTAGCAGTTAATTGTGTATTTAAGGAATAATCCATAAGATCTATAATGATATAATATAAATAAAAAATAAAAAGGTAGAAAATCACTAAAATTTAAAACACTTCCTCTTTTATTATACAAATAAAGATTATAAAATTTGTTAATCAAACTTATTTTATCCATGTCGTTTAATTTCACTGTTTAAAACATAACATCTTTTACATTTCGTTGTATATTGCTTTTATTTTTACTTTTTTCAAAGTTCATATTTTTATAATACCATTTTGAATTGAAATAATATTTTCAGCTCCTATCCAATATTTTTTGGGGGGAAAAATACCCTGCAATATTTTTTTGAACTCATCACATAGATTGAGTTTCTGAAAATTTTTAGCTGACAAGTTTTTTTAAGCATGAACTATTTCTTAAGTAAAACATAAAACGAAGATTAAAAGCACAATGTAAAAATAACGCGCATTCTAAATTTTTTGAATAAAGAGATCACATTTTAAAAGAGAATATGTATAAAGATTTTATTGTTCTTGCCTTTTTCTTTAAAAAAAATAACATTCAAAAGCAACTATTCCATGAGCATGTCATGATTGTTAATTAAATAAAAAGAAAAAAAGTAATTAGGATTCTTACAATGTTTTTAGTTTCCACAGTCCTAGAAGTGTCTTGCCGTCCACATTTATCAGATTATTTCTGGACAAAGACCTAATTACAGAAATAATTAAAAGCACTTAAAGAAAATTAATTTAAGACACTTAATTCTAACTTAAAGAACAAAAACAATCTGGTAATTTCTTAATTAGTACAAAAACATTATAAAAACAAGAAAGAAAAAAAAATCTTTTTTTAACTTAAATTATCTCATTTTTTTAATTGAAAAGGAATTATTATTTTCAACTCGCGGTTAATAAAGACTAAATAAGACACTTTTCTATTTAGCAGAATACATTTTTATTTTATTTTCATTATTTTAATTTAAAAGAATGCTTTTCGAAACATTTCTGGAAGCAACAGATTGTGTTCTTTTTAGAACAAAGCAACAGATTGTGTTCTTTTTAGAACAAACTTATGCAACGCTTTGCTTACTCTAACCAACATCTGGTCTGTTACCCAAAGATAATGTATGCAAACAGATGCAGCTGTAATATTGTCTCTCTCCTAAAGAGAAGATCATGAATTAAAATTAAAATGGCTGAAATTCGTTAACTGACATCCTTTTATATCGCCAAGCGATTCAAAATCGCCAATGTTTTAAATTAAGAAGGTTCTGAGGAACTTAGCATGTGTTGGTGATATAAAATGTTTCTGTCTAGTAAATTTTAATCATATTTAATTTTGAATGCACTTCATTTCCCACTGTAAGAGATAAGTTAATAAAAACTGCATAAAAAATTTTAAATTGCGGCACAGGAATTGAGAAACATTGTATTTAATGTCCGTTTGTCCATTAAAAATGTCGCTATGCTTAATTAATAGTATCATTGACTTTATTTTTTGGCACAATAGTAGCAAGTAAATATTTAAATTGGAATTATTCGCCAATGCAACCATAAATTATGTTCTGATGTAAAATTATGTTCAATCAAAATCAAAATTTTTAAGCATCTGTAATTTGTTTTGATACATCTTTCAACTTTGAGATTAATTTAATTGTTATGAATTATAATTATTTTTCAAATTTCCCCCTCTGACCGAAATTAATTCTTTTATTTATATGTTATTTTTTATTATATTTCTTTATTTATGTTTATTATATTTTATTTATTTTGTTATAAAACAGTTGTAATAGATCTATTTGTGATTGTCCAGCTTTTGATGCATTAAATGAAAGATGTTAAGAATTTAAATGTAACAGAATGACGATTGATGTACTTACTATATGGCGCCGTAGCTTTTAACAGCCAATTCAAAATGCAATTGTGCCATTCTAAATATGTTATGGGATTCAGTGATTTTAATTATTTATGATTTAACATCGAAATCTATTTTCTAATTTCCTAGTAATCAAATATCGTTAAACGTAGAATGACATTCATTGACGAACACGAAACAACACGAACACAAAGATATTCATCGTTACATCACTAATTAGACATTACGAATACGAAGAGCCGAGCATATAAAAAAAAAAAAATCGAAATTCTAGAAAAGCTGCGCATGCGCCAATTTCCATGGCAACCACAACTGAAAAGGGAAAAAGGCGTCTCTAAGACAAAACAAAAACTATAACAAAAATTTGGAAATTTTCCAAAGACAACTGCCAAGGTGAATATGATGCTGGTGTTGAATCTTTGAAAAAATAAAACTATGAACTTAAATGCAAAATTATGGAAAAAAGCTTAGACATGTTCTTCTAAATAAAAGAAATATCATAAAAGCAGCAGCTTACGCCAATGAAGTCAAAAATCTACATTATTTTAAATTATGAAAAAGGGAAAATCGAAAACGCGAATTTCAAGCACTTTTAAAAAAAAGAATAAAAAAGAAACTTTCTTAATCAAGAGATCCTACTTACAAATTTAAAATTCTGTCAATTAAAAAAAAAATCTAGAAAGTTTTTGAACCTAGAAAATAAAAATTGGGAGTCATATTTTTAATTTACTGTTTAATTTAATTCAGTTTTTTTTAAATTATAAATGCTGATTTTCATAATTATTTTCTTTTGCAACTATTATAATGAAAGAATTAATACATTATAAAAATATAATGTATAATTGGAATAATTATAGTATGTAGTTTGAAAAATAGAACAGATACTTTATTATAATATTGCATAAACTGCTCTATTTGTGAGCAGAAAATGTACATAAAAATAATTTAAGTTTTAAAAACATTTGAATATACTATGTATATTAGTTATCCAGTATAGACCATGCCTGAAATGGTGAAGTTTTAGCAATTTTAGTTTTTCATAGGATTCTACAAATATCAAAAGGAAGATGTCTGCAAATATTATGAAAAAGATTTCAGGGAAATTGGATTTTATTCTGTTCAAAATTGCGAGAATTGCCATGTCAGAAACTCTCTGTCAAAACTCATTATTTTCCTTATGTGGGAGTTGTGTGATTTGTTGTCATTTATCTTTATGTCCTTCATTTTGGATTAGCATTATAAAAACTCGCTGATAAAAACTTGAAATTTATTTACAAATATTTCTGAAATTTATAATGATGAATTTTTTTTTGCTTTATATTCAATAAAAATGCAAATGAAGGGAGAAGTTTAATATTTAAATTTAATGAACTACATAGCTTTTATTTTGAAAAAAAATAATAATTATCCTGAAAGAAATATTCTGCCAATGCAATCTAGCTTGTTAGTACATAAATAATTTTGATGCAAAAACGATTTGAAGTAAAGAAAGGGCGGGGCTTGTTATTCTGGTTTATAATAAACATAGTAATCACGAATTAAAAATTTATGAATTTAATTATTTTTTGTGGCGAGTCAATGAATAAAAATAAGTTTAAATTTAAAGAAATTTTCTTTTAATGAGAAATGCAACAGAAATGATATATAATTTTCTGTAGTCGTAGCTTCATAAGCCAGTTAACAGCCTCCTGGTAGGGGCGATCGCTTTTGTCTAGTGGTTATGTTACGCTGCTACGGACCCTAACGTCGCGGGTTCTGTCCTCGGAAATGCAATCTTCACATTTCTACTAATATAGTAGCCTAGTTTCTAAAATAGTAAAGTGAGTTTTTTTTTTATTTTCTGCTTTTTCAAACACTGTTTAACGAAAAAAAATAAAATAAATCCATGAATATTTCTTTCTATTAAGTGCTCGTGTTTTTTTATTACTAAAACTCATTTCAACGCCATGATTATTTCTAAAAACAATTTTGCAGTATAATTATAATAAATATTGAGATATCTAATGAATTCTATTCCTATCAATTTATAAATTAACAATTTTGATTTTTTTGCAAT
Source organism: Argiope aurantia (assembly GCA_026543865.1). Classification (NCBI taxonomy): domain Eukaryota; kingdom Metazoa; phylum Arthropoda; class Arachnida; order Araneae; family Araneidae; genus Argiope; species Argiope aurantia. The sequence goes on from JAPMOR010101122.1 coordinate 92,801, forward strand.
TTAATTAATTTAGGAAATACAATAAACAAATTTTTTTAAATTACCTTGGTAATTACAATTAAAAAATCTAAAAATTTTGATAGCAGAAATGTTTTAAAAAATTGTCTTTAATTTAACTTAACGATTTATTCTTAAATTGACACTACTTATTCCCGATAAAATTTAAAGACATAATACTAAAAAAACACCTGTTAATAATATGATGAAAACTAAAAACAGAAGAAGTCAATGGATACTCACAATGTTTCTAACTGCATTAGGTATTGAAATGCTCCTTCCGGAAGTGTTACTAAACTGTTCTCGTCAAGCCACCTGAAAAAAGATAGTTAATAGGAAATGAAAATTTATCCTAATACATAAAGGTTGCCATATTTTCCTGTATTTAATTTTAAGGGTAAATCTATTGAAAATGAATTATTAAAATGTTTGATGTGTTTGTAAATAGCTATTTATCTTGTAATAAAATATAATTCCCTTGGATATTTAAAAAACAATCTATTTTTGAGCTGTTCAAAAACAGTTCAATAGTTCATTAAAATAATTATACTGTTGATCAAACAAATGCATTAGCTTCTGAGGGTAAAGGTCTCTGAGCACCCGAGGGCAGAAGTCTGACTTTGAACTCATATGAAGATGAAGCTCACACACTCGCTTGCACATCCAACTTTTAACAGTGGAAGAGAACTTTTTCACGCACCTCGCATATAGAACACAGGTGAAGAACAACCATGCCCAAGCCAGGAATCGAGCCCAGGGCGCCCAGATAACGAGAGAGACGCGCTGCCCCTAGGCCAGGGCGCCGGTACATTTCACATTAGCCCAGCATTATAAAATATGACTATGAGCCAGTGAACTAAAATCAACCAAAAGGTTTAATGAAAATTAAGAATTTAAAAAAATTATTGAATTGATTGATCGAAAAAATGAAAATTCACTGATTCAAGGAGCCAGTGAACCAAAATCAATAAAGAGGTTTAATGCAAATTAAGAATTAAATTTAAATTTAAAGCATATTTCAAAACAAACCAAAAAATGAAAATTTGACCTCAATATTGTTTGCTAATTGTTAATTATGTATTATAATGTAAATTCTAATTAGGCAATTAAATTGCCTTAGTTTCAAATTTTGGAATCCATTCTATATTTATTATATTACTAGCCGCCTTTGGCGACCAGCCGGTTCGCCAATATTACCGCTCGCTACAATTTTCAATTAAATATTTTAAGTAACTGGTCTCTTAAAGGATTCTCAAACAAAACATTTTTAATCTTCAAATTTTGATAGTCATACCAAAGTTATACTGTTTAGATCGTTTCGTTCAATTTACTATATATATTTTGCTAATTTGTTGTCATTTCCGGCAAAATTTCAACTTTAATTTAAAATGTAAATGATGAAATTGCAATTAATATTAAGATATTTTTCAATAAAACCAAGTGTTTTATTTTATTTATCATCTTTATTGTTATTAATTAATTATCATTATTATTGAATGTGAGTATTGCAAACAGAATCGCTCGGTATTTAAGTCTTATGTTAACTACAAAATATTTTTCATAATTTGTGTAATATCTCAAACAATAATTCAACAAAAATTTCTCAGATTCAGCATAAAATTCAGTTTTTAGTTTTGCTTTCAAAAGGATTGAAATGAAATCAATAATAATATTTTGTTCCGGCCTATAAATATATTTCAAAAATTATGAAGTCTAAATTTAATACAGTAAGGTATCATATTCTGAGAAATATTATGGATACACCAAATTTTAAATAAATGAATGAATGTTTCTATTTTCCACGATCAACTAAGACTTATTTATGAAGTTTTAAATGTTAAAACTATAGAAAAACTCAACATTTTCATAATCTTAGGCCAATTAATCTTGTGAAACCTGCGCGCTGATTGGCGTATTTTCTTTGAAACGATCGACAGAAGATCTAAAATTATCCTTTTTTTATTGAATGGTGATATTGAAATTTTCATAAATCAGTCAGTTTAAGTGATTGGAAATTGACTCTTAAAAGTCAGTGATTTAGTTGATTGGAAATTAATTCTATGACCACCATAAAATCTGTGCTTTCTCTTGTGGTGTATGCATTCTCCATAATATCCGCTCGAATAAAACATCACATACAACATCAAACACATCAAAAGTAAACATAACATTTCAATAATTGTCAAAAACAAAAGAGAGAAAAATGCAATTAATAAGCAGACAATATTTAGAAAAGTACAGATATTTAGACTGGAAAATGAAATTATCTGAAATTAACCACACGCGCAGACGATATTTACAAAAGTAAAAATATTCAAACCTGAAAAGGAAAATACATGAGTTATTCCATCAATAAATGAAATAAGTTTGTTTATATCTTCCTTATTTTATGAGTTATTAAACACCAAAATGGGTCCGGGACTAAATAAACACCCTGTATAGAGAGTGTAAAAGATCATAAAATAATTTTTCTTCAATTTATGTTTTGGAAAAAATAATATTTCATATTTGTTTCATTTCCTACAAACACGTGCCGAAAATTATATTTTTGCAGATTTCATTTCCAAAAAGATTTAATTTATGTTTAATTGGAGCTTTAATCAATGTGATGGCAACACTTCGAAAAAAGCTTATTTTTTCCCATGCGAAACGTGCTTTATTTTAATTTTTATTTTTTACTAAAAAAATTATTGAAAAACATAGTTAAAATGTTTATTTAAAAATTCATAAAAATAGAAATTAAATTTTAAGATTTAAACATTAGTATCATTTAAAAGATAAATTTTTTATCTTTAACTTCATGTAAAAATCTTTTTTGTGCGGTAATATTTTCGGCAGTTATAGCAGAAACACGTCAAAATTTCGCTTAATTTTTAAATAAATAAAATTCTAGTTAAAAATTCGAAAAAATAACCCCCAGGTGCGCATTCCCGGCCTCCAAGGTATACGAAAGGTATACTTGCGAAATTTGGTAGCTGTAGGTTGAATGGTCTGGCCTGTAGAGCGCCAACACACACACACACACACACACACACACACACACACACACACACACACACACGTATACACACACACACACACACACACACACACACACACACACACACACACACACACACACACACACACACACACACACACACACATTGTGCTTAATTATAAGTATAGATTACTGAATATATATTTATAAATACAGTATTGCAATGCTTAATTTGGTTGCAAATATCTATTTCAATTGTCATAAATTTTATTTTCTTTGGATTCCAAACATCCGTTGTTTTCTAATTGAACAATCGAATTAACTGCATTGTTACTTTGTCAACAAACAATAATGGAGGATATTTAAATATCAAAATATTTCATTTTGGTACACCGTTATTGATTATGCGTATGAACCACTAAATTAAAATCAACGAAAAAACTTAGAGATTTAGAGATTTTTTTAGAGATTAGAGATTTTTTAAAAATATTTATAACATCAAAAATGAATCACAAAAATTTTCATATCAGTCTTTTTTGCAAATTGTTAATTGTATAATATAAGGTATTTATAATTAGGTAATATATTTGTTCAAATTCCATAGCTTTAATCCCTACCATTTGCATACCTTTTATATCGTGAAGAATTATTAAAATTTTGATACTTTTTACTTTCTCGTATACGTAGTATTGAGAAAATTTACTAATCGTCAGAAAATTCGAACTCGAATTACCGAATCTCCATGTTGTAGACACTCCTGAGTTTGAAAAACGCATTGTTGGAAAATGTCCATCTGTCTGTCTGTGACAAAGATAACTCAAAAATGCTTTGAGCTAGACGTTGTGGTCTTTGCATCAAAATTGGAGACGTCTGAGTATTCCTCTGAACTCATTTTGAGTAACATATGTTCAAAGTTCCGTGGTGCTGTTCGAATTAATTTGCTGCTTAATTACTGCTGTTCGAATATAATTTATCATTATAACTAAAAAACCAAGAGAGCTATATGGATAAAATTTGATACTCGGTATTAACATCTCTAGTGTAGACACCTGCCAAATTTTGAGACAAGAGCATCGGCAAGGGGTTGATCGTCTGTCAGTCTGTATTTTCAGAAACATGTTAACACGATAATTCAAAAACTCAAACACTAAAATATATCAAATTCTGTGTGGGCTTTTGTGACAATTATAATAGTTTTGTATCAAATTTTGGTTTCAATTGTTGTGAAAAATATATCTGAACCACAAATTGGATTTTAGGATACTATTGATAATCGTCAAATAAATCGCCAAGGCTGACAAGTTAGATTCACTAAAAACAAGCCAAAGGTTAATATTTTGTAATTATTGCACGCCAATATCATGTAAGGCATTCTCTGAGTTAAGACTTTTATTAGAGAGTATGCGAGAAAGTTTTAGAAAGACCACTCCCACCTGTTAGTTTACGCAAATCATTCATTTCTTGTTACTAAATAGGCGCACTTATGTTCGTAAGTTCGTAATATGAGGAATGTATAGATTTCCGGAAACTGGAAGAAATTTATATATATATATATATATATATATATAT
>JAPMOR010101122.1:111342-122663 GCA_026543865.1 Argiope aurantia
TTTCCCTTTATGTATTATTATTGTATTTTTCCTTTATGTAAAACATTGTATTTTTTAATTTTACATGCTTGAGAATGACCCGAGTGACAGTCGATCCAGAATTAAAGAAATAAAATTCGAAATTTGATAAATAGATTTTAAAACTGCGAACCACATTTCATTTATCTACGCCATTGCGTTTTTCAGTTATCGCATTTACAAATACTGGAAAGTACAAACAGACAAATTGTCGAGTTCTTAGCGAATTTGATTCAAAATTTGATACGGATGTATATTGTCCCACTTGGGAGACCTCGTAATTGAGGATGAGAAACTTCCGACATGGTCGTTGGTTCTAGCCACCCTGGTGGGTGCATAAAAAGATGGGGTCTGGCACTTCCCATCGATGACGGGATGTACTTCCTTAGGGAAAGGTTGTACTGTGAGCGGTAATGGTCTTTAAGACTCAACCACAGTTCCTGCTAGTGTTGCTGTTGCGGCGGTACGGTCACTCAGATTTTTCTGTGTGTCTTCCAGCAGGTCGGTGTAGCCAGTTTGTGGTTAAAAGATGTAAAAAAGATGGTTAAAAGATGTATATTTTTAATCCTAAATCCGTGAATCAAATTTAATCTAAGCAGATCTTCACATTATACGGTTATTATGTTCAGCCATTTGTGATCTGGTGGATGGATCGTGTTCTATGAATAGATTTTGTTCAAAATTTGTTAGAAATCAAGAAATATGGTCTACATGATAAATTTCATTTATCTAGCGCAATTCGTTTTTGAGATATTTTGCAACAGATAAGGTGATATAATAAAAAAAATGTGTTTTTCCAACAGAAAGTGTTCTGAAACGAGGATTGTCATCGGAATATCGAGTAAAAACTGATGTAAAGAGTTTCATGATGAAAATTTTAGTAATCTTGCATCATTCCATTTTAATGATTAAAATTTCTGCTTTTAAATCTCTGATTTAATTCAAGATACAGCCATACTTCAATGCGTTATTTTTCAAAGTTCAGACACTCTTTGCTCTCTTTTTTTATGGATTACAAATTTTTGAGTCTTGAGATTTCTTTCTTGATATTCAAAATCTGCATAAATGCAATATGTCTTACGAAGTTTAATTATTCAAAATTTCTCTTTGGAATTTAGAAAAAAATATAAATTATGCTATAAGTGAATAACGAATCTCCATTGCCAATTATTAGAACCAATTTTTATAATTTAAGACAATGATGAATTCGAATGTATTTAAATATAATTAATATTTGAATGCAAAATGTTTAGTAATAGTTAACTTACTAGAGAAATAATGATAGTTAATTGTAAGCACGCATTCCTATATATTATTTACCTGGAAATAATTAATCATAGTTGCTGTGATTATATAGCGGAATATATGTAAAATTTCTATAAATTTCAAATATTTAAATTAGTTGCCAATTTATTCAAGAGAAAATCATTACATGAAAATTTACTATAAATATTTAAATGTTCTAATTTTAATGAAATGAGAATTTGTAAAAATACACTTAGACTCGATTATATATAAAAAAAGAGAGTGAAAGAGAGAGAGAGAGAGAGAGAGAGAGAGAGGGAGAGAAAGAGAATACAGTTCAAATTAGACACCATTTAAAATTCTCATTATAGCGAAGTTCTAATGATTACAATATAATTCTTTTGTTAAAATATATACAAAAGCGATATTTCATATATGCATTAAAAATGTCTTTAAAATTCAGATTTGAGTAGTTTTCGCTTTTATATCTTTCTATTACGGAATAAACAATTTTATATGAAGAATTTTTCATTAATATATTTCTATCCCAAAATTTTGAAATTGTTTTACCGATAAATATAAAAATAAGGCATCATTTAAATTTATAAATTTTGATAATTATGAAATAGACCAAAATCAATTTGTCAAATTTAATGTTTAATGGCATGATTATTTTTCCGGTAATGTTTATGGATTCGATATCCATGCATCGATTTCAAAATGGAAAATGCTTTCATATTGTAAGTAGGATCGTAAAGGGTTTTAAAATTAATTAAAACGTTTGACTGATAGTTTTTCTGATTTTTTTTAACATTTGCAAAACAATTTTATGAGTTCTTCATGTCTGTTCTTCATTCTATTTTTAGTCTAACCTCAGTATATTTTCTTCGAACCTTTGAAGAAATAGTGCGTAAGATAATAACTTTTGAATTTTTTCAAAATTTTACACCTGTGAGATCAGTTGTTAGATGCGAGCTTTCATTTTCATATTCTTAACCTTTAAAAAAAAACTTGACGTATATAGATTTTTAACTTTATTTGTTTTTGTGTTTTCTGTAAGATTTTACATAAGAAAAATATTGTTATGTATCTGTAATGTTGCTACCCAGCACAATTAGTTCCATCAGAGGAAAGATAGTTTTGCGAATAACTACACTATTCGATGCTAACAGGATGCCGAATCAGTGATCCCCAGATTTGGCGACATACCTGGAGACCGTTTGGCTACAAAATGGATGATACTAGAATATTCAAGAATTTTGGCTATAGGACCAGTAGGAAGCGAATTATGTTTGATTTTTCTAGAACTTGCTTTCTTATCCAAGCAGAAATGAGTCGTATAGTTAAGACAGCGACGAATTAGTTTTATCAGTCCGGCGAAGCGCAAACATTTAGTGGAGCTCAAACAGTTAGTAGATTTAGAATTGAGTCGTGTGTCGAGTCTTAAGACAAATATTGAAGTAGCTCGAATTTATGTGCTGAGTAGCCAATCATATAGTAGTGAGTCGGCAGTTCAGTACAGCTATAGTCTGTGTATTTTCTGTAGGGGTTTCAAGGTCGCACGTTTTCCCTACTCTTCACTCTTTCTCCTTCTCCGTTGCCATGGTTTCGACAAAGTTTGTTTTTTCCCCACGCCAGTACGTTTCGGGAATACCTTAACAGCTGTGTAAAAAAAAGAGTGACACTGTTATCTGTCTCAGCGTAGCGAGGCAGACAACCTGTTACGAGATAGAAAATGTGACCTTGATCCAACTACAAAAAATACACATATAAAGCGAGAAGACAGTGGAAAATAGCAGGCGTTTGGAGGGATCTCAGTGAATAGCTCTCTCTCTTTCTGCAGAGTTTTGTGAGCTGTTCTGGATGTTTACTACCGATTACTACTTGTGGGCTACTGTCTATTTAATTGCTGTTATATATTACTTGTGTACGTCTTGGCAGTGTTTCTTCATCTGTGTCTTTGTACTTATTTTCACTTAAATAAACGTTATTTATTATTGACAAGCTACCCACTACAAGCCCACTACAAGCGAATCCGTAGAAATAAGAGGAATTTTTCCGTAACAGCATTCTTATGAATATATATTAAAAGTTTACCATATAGTAATTATGACGTATAAAAAAAGAGATTTATAATGCTTCTTAATGGATGTCAGGGCAACGAACCACCGGTCCTGGTGATAAACTTCGATGTGGTAATCGACTTGAAATTGAACTCTAAAATGAAAACTTTTGGAAAATCAAGATTTTTGCCTTTATTTATAGTAGGATCCGAGATCCGACAATTCTTCCAGAAAATTTAGAATGGAGACTATAAAAAACAAGCTGTTCATTCTGGACTTTGCAATTGAAGTATTGATTGCATTGTATATTGGTGTGGCAAGTGCTGTTGCAATTATTTAATTAGGGATTTCCTGCCTCATTGTGTTTAGACTTTTTTTTTACACGTACAATTCTTTGCATACGACTCAGAGGAATTTCTGTTAACTGTACTTCCTTTTTATTCTTGGAATGAAAAATCATTTTTCATTTTTGGAACGAACTGAATTTTTTAAACCCTTCACCCACCAAAAGAATTTACATAAGACAATTTTTTGATCATCTTTGCCGTATCAACAGGAAAAATGTATAAGTTTAAAAAATTTTTTAAATCTAGAAGGAATCGGATTATTTAAAATTATATTTGTTAAATATATCTTTTTTTTAATCTTTACTTCCAATAAAAAGAGATGCGCATCAGCTTGCATATGTTTTCGCTCAACAGGATAGGCTGTTCTATCCTGTGTTATCAAACTTAGCACATATATACTTTGAAATATGCAATTTTCAAAATTTCACTTAAACACTAGAACGTTCGGAATTTCGGACGTTCTAGTTTCACTTTACCATTAAACGTTCACCTGCGTCGTTTCGATACTGCGATATAAAATAATTGTAATAACTAAATAACTGCAGGACTACTGTTCAGTAGTTCAGTTTTAAGACTTTTTAATATTATTTCATGTAATTATCACATATTATGACTCTCTATATCATAAAAAAACTGTAACAAAACAAATGACTTAATCTAATAAAATGAAATAAAACAATAATATTCATAAATATTAATGCAATAAGCAAAATTGTAATTTTTGTGGGAATGCAAGTTTTTTAATCATTATTTATCGTTTTTATGCCTATTGTTTTGTACATGAAACATTTGCAATGTATACAGTGATATTCAGTTTTTCCGTACATTTTCCGCATACCATTTTCATGCAAGAGTCATACATTTTTTCAATTGCATCACACTCTTTAGTTTCGCACATTTTCCGTTTTAGCGAATTCTTTTAAATTCGGTATTTATTACAGGAATAAAATCAATTTTATCTGCACTTTCTTCAGATTCTTCGCAGTCACTTTGACGCAATCTTATGCCTTCATCGGAATCTAAATTAGAACAAGACAGCTCACCACCATCCGATTCATTCTCAGAAAGCTCTCGCAACAAATTAGCAATTTCATCAAGGCCACGACCTTTTATACGAACCATCGTTTCAGAGTGTCTGCTCTGCACAAGGTTAGAAAATCGAATGAATTTTTTTTATAAGCAGATGAGCAAATGCTATGTAAGGAAATACTTAGACACAGCAATTTTAGTATAATTGATTCAATAAAACTGCATTCAAGGTCAAACAAATGTGCGATAGTACTTTGAAAAGTTTGTTTTATTTAATGAACTATCGTTTGTTGAACGACAGTTATTTATAATGATAAATTGCCTTGGTATCGAAACAACATCAGCGGGCGTTCTAGATATATTTAGTTGTAAAATCTCTCCTAATCAACCTAGAACCAAAACTTTTTCTGTGTAATCTCACCATGGAAAATGATTAAAAATCACGAAATTTTTTCAAATTTCCTGCAAAAATACGGAAAGGAGAACAAACTAAACAGCCTCCGGTATCCAACCGATACCGATGAGCGTTCTAGTGTTAAAAAATTAGTGAAGTTTTAGGGTTTATAAATGCAGAAATTTCCATGAGAAAAAATAAATATCGCAGATTTTTTTCAACCATTATCAAAAATCATTATACATTAAAAATTTTTTAGAGGTAATGACGATTTAAAAAACTAGCGGGATGGTCTGTTCGTAACTTTCTCGCATACTTTACAGTATAAACCTTTTCCCGCCCTCCTTCATAATGAGTGGATAAAACCGCATGTCTTCATTGGCGAGTTGCGAAATCTATATCTATGGCGTGAAAACAATGTGGTGACGCTTTATAAGCAAGATAAAAGCTACGAGACATGAGTAATTCCTTTTGTCTTGTGGTCATGTTACTCGGCTACGAACCATAAGGTTGCGAGTTCGATCCTCGCTTATAACCAATCGCTGCAACAGTTTTATTGAGCAAATATGTATTTTAATATAATAATTTAATAAAAAAATTTCCTTCTACTGAATGTAACCCAAATTTTGACACGGAACTATAGTTATAATTAATTGATTATGTATCGAATTTTAATGATTCACTTATGTGTTATTTTGTTCACATACATGCGAAAATACAGACAGACAGACAATTGAAGTTAAATTTGGCCCAAGATTTGATAAGAATCTGTATTGTATATGCTAAATTTGAGTACCAAATTTAATTTATTTACATCTTTTCCTTTTAAAGTTACCATGTTTACTTGTATTTAAACAGTCAGACCTCCTTTAACTACCTTTCAGATAAAATGTGATAGAAATCTGCAAATTTGATGCAATTTAGACCATATGACAAGTGCCATCCGTTTTATTTAAAAATCTTTTGAGTTACCGTGTACACAGAGAGTCGTGATGACCAAAGTGTGTTTTTCGAGATCAATAAGGTTTGAAACTTGGAAATTCGTAAAATTCTCGAGTTTGAATTTTTTGACGATTTTCTTACTTTCTCTATACCCAGATACTAGAAAATAATAAATATCAAAAAAAATGTTTTTGAAAAAATAACTTCTTAAAAGCAAATATACAAATTAGTAAACAATGCATTAAAATAAAGTTTCCGATCTTCTCCAGAACTAATAAAACTTTATTAGAAATTTTACTAAAACTCTATAAAAAGCGTATCTTGATTTTTGGAAGTTGCTTATGGAGCATACAAGCAGCAATTTAAATTTTTTAACGGTCTTTTATTTTTCATGCCATTTTTCGTTTCCTTAAAGCCGAATTTATTTTTTATTCTGAAAATTATTTTTAGGGGTCATATTTAATATAATAATTCTATGTTGAATATAACGGAAATATTATGCTTCGTCTTAAAAATAAATTATTCATAGAAAAAAAAATTAAAAATGACATACAAATTACCATTAAAAACATAAGTTATAAGCATTGGCTTGCAATGGTTACGAAATATAATTTTTTGCTTGAATTTAACTTTTTTTTTCTATCCATCGTGTCATACTTGGCGAATTATTTGACGATTACTTCGCCAAATAATTAATATGTCGCAGTTAATAATATAATTAATTTGCCGCATACCATTAATAATAAATAAAAAAAATTGAAATCTGCTATGCCAGATTTCAAGTTATGATGTGAGAACATTATTTGTTTTAAGTGACGTGGTATCAATCCAACAGAAAAACGTCATGCTCCCACATGATTCATATTTCACAATTACCAACATTTAAAAAAAACGATGGTTTTTAACTATCTCAAAATCAGTCGAGTTCTAAAATTTTTTTCTCGAGACTAGAAATTTTTTCATGAAACACCAGTTTAAATCAGTTTTAAACAATCATATGACTGTCAGATTTTTTTTTCATCTCAAAATTGTTCGAGGTGCAAAAATTTATCTCGAAGCTAGATTTTTTTTAATTGCAAAATCCTTGTTTAACCTGGTTTCGAATGATCACGTGATTAGTGTATTTTTTTTGCCAGCTAAAAAATTATATATTGTAAATTGACCCTTGGCCCTAGATATATTTGCCCTTTATTGACAGATCAGGAGAATCGAGTATATGGCGGACAATATTCTGCAATTTGCAACTTTTTTCTGCTGTTATTCGCCAAATATCACAACCTTCTTTATCATTTTTTAATAACCCTATAAGCGAAAAATTGATGCTTCAAAAGTGATAAATCGCCAATTTTCTGCCTGTGCATTTAAGAGCTTCAAAATCTCGAAACCAAAATAATATCATATTCTCACAATATAATAGTAAAATCGAATTTGAGTTTCAGATAAGTTTTCTTAACCAGTTGAAACAAAAATTTGATACTAAACTGCACATGTAGTCACAACCCCCCTCCCCCACCTCACACACACAGACACAAAATCTGATATATTGCGTTTGTGAATTATCACATTCACATGCTTTTCAAAGTACAGACAGATAGAGGGCCAATTCGTAATTTGATTTGGTTCAAAATGCGATAGGTGTTTAGACAATAGAAGCGAATTCTTCGTACCGAATTTTATTTATCTAGCTTCCTTTGTTTTGTAATTACCGTACTATCGTATATTCGAACATTCAAAAAGACGGACTACCTCTGAATGGATTTTGCACAAAATTTGATTAAAATTCGAAAATTTGGTTTAAAGACTGTATAACAAATTTCAACTGTTTAGCACAAAACGTATTTGAGTTATTTTTGTCATAGACAGAAGGACATGTTCTAAAAATTTGTTTTCCGATCTCAGGGAGATCTGAAAATGGGTGATTTGTCAAAATTTTGAGTTTGAATTTTTTGATGATTACTATACTTTCTCTACGCTACTTATTCGAAAAACTAAGAAGCCTTCCCAAAATGTATGATAAAAATTGCGAAATTGATATAATACAATCTATCCATGAAAGGTTTAATTATCAAATTATCTCTGAGAGTATGAACATGGAACTTCATAAATGCTCCATACTAGACAAATTGAATTCAGTATGTAGCCTATACACAAACATTGGACATTTGAGTCAAATTTTGGACCGAAACCCCCAAAGCTGTTTCTAATTATTTACTCGAATCCTATCTCCATACCACACAGCTCATATGAGTGGGCGTACAAAATTACGAGTTTATCCAGGAATATTTGAGAGTAGAGCGCAAATTGAGCGCTAATGTAAATTAATCGATCAATTTATAACATATGAGCTTGGTTCAAGAAATACAGCCCAGGTGGTGATTTAATATATTAATTGCATAGATTTAGAATGCCTACTCATTAAAATATCAACGGAAAATAATTAAAATATTTCGAAGAAATAACCTCACAAATTCGGAAATGTCTAAAATATTAATAATTTCTCTATATTATTCAGAGAAATAATACCTTGGGTAGCAACGAAGTTACTTGCCATTGAACTGATCAGGTTGAACTGATAGTTTAATTTCAATTAAACTAACAATTCACAAATATTTTTATGGAAATGTTGATCCTTCTTTTCCATAAAGTATCATTCACTTGATAAATGAATTATGGATAAAATTTGTTTTTTAAATTTTCAAAGGATTATAGCCTTTTGGAATGAAAAATAATAATCATTATTAATATTATCATTAAATTTCCATGAAATAGATAAAAAATTGCCTTACAAATTTGCGGAATAGGTTAGAACGATAGAAAAGAAGACAATAATTAATATATTAAATATATAACTGCAGATGGTCTAAATTTTGAAGTTTGAATAGATAAATTTTGAATAGATCTTCTACAAAAACTACTACTTCTACTATTACTACTTCTGTTGCATAAAATAATAGCTTTTTTTAATTCTACAAAATATTAATTATTTATCATTTATATTATTTTTTTATAATTATAAATCTTTTTGTATGTAACTAAAATTTAATGAAAGAGATACAGAAAAAAAATTCTAAAATATTCTAATAAAAAGAAACTCTGCAAGAATTTTCTATGGAAAAATGTAATTATAATTATTATTATCATCATTAAATTTTTTCCAAGATTGTTATTCCATGCAAAAATTTAAATTTATCTAAAATTCAACTATTATATGAATGTGCGATTGTTTTATGAAAAGGATTTTTTAATCATTAAGCAACAATATTTGCAAATTTGTATTTATATTTGAATTTATGAATTAAAAAAAAATTCCATCCAGAATATACATTTCAAGCACACTAACTACATTTTTAAAAATTTATATATATATAAAACGTTATTGTACATGACACAGAAATCGGTTTATTACTAATTGTCGAATGGCAACAGGCAAATATAATCAAAACATTATACAAATTTCAGATTGCATTCATTGAACATTTTTACAGCTATACTGTAGCGATTTATAGCGAATATTTAGGAATAAGTGCCCGAAAATAGAATTTATGTTTTAAGATGTTGCTCCCAACTGATTTAAATCAAAACTTATCACAAAACTACAATTGCAGTCACAAAATCATATACACGATGTCATATTTTTAAGGTATCCGAATACGTTCGGAGCACTTTTTTAGAAAAACATGGTGTAGACATACTTTAACTATATTCCTGGATCTAAGACTATTAAAGATTTGCAATAGAATGTCAATATTTGAAACAAACATTAATAATTTCTGAAAATTGGTATTTAATTGCATAAATTTAAGCAAATTCTTAAAAAACTTCAAATTGGCTACACCAAAAACTATTATTTTCACCCGAACAAAATTTATATCAAAATAAACTACATAGTTTTGTCTAGGGAATGAACTATAAGCGTATGGTTGTAATAATAAATAAAAATTTAAGAACGAGTCGAAGATATATCATGAAATTTATAGTAAATTTATGATGTTATTATTCAAATAATAGACTATAAATAAAAAAAAATATTTACTCAATCTAAATTATTTTAGTTTTTTCCCTAGAAAATAGTAAAGACAAATCCACCATATTTCATAGTAATATGATAAATATATTTTGAGTTATTTGATTTGAAGTGAGTAAAAAATAAGTTAAAATCAGGTTTGAGAAAAATAGATTTAAAGAATGCAGTAATATGTTTTAATAATAAATTATGTGTGTACATACTTAAAATTCACTACATTTATATGTTACACCTTCTTCCTTCTCAGCTTTTAACAATTTCCCTTTTTTAATCATTTTTTCTGCAATTTTAACATTTGGCAGTGAATGCCGCCTAGGTTCATTTGTTCTGTCATTATCGAGCTCAGTAAATGCTTTAACTGCATTTGCACTAGGATACTCACCAATAACCTTAAGGATATTACGTAATTCTATAAAACTTTCGTTAAAATCCTTTACAGACATAAATGCCCCTAATATGAGGGTTCGGTACTCAACAAAGGCATCTTTAGGTACAAATTTCCACAAAACACCGTTAGAACTTTCATTGGCCTTTTGCGTTTTTCCGTGCAAAAAATTTTCCGTATTTAAAACTAAATTTGCGTTTATACAAATTTTTAACATGTTTTTGGCCTTTGAAATCGGTGCTTCCGGTTATTTAAATGTCCTCTTCCGGTTTACCGATCATTACGAAAATATTGATATCTCGATTTCTAATTAACGTAGAGACAAATGTAAACCTGACAAAAGTAAGACTGGCCTATCCAATAAAAGATTTTTAAAATGCCATTTTTAGAGAAAATTGACCTTTTCAAGTATTTGGAGAGCTCAGATCATTAAGTTTTTGAGTTACGAAGTTTACGGGCTTATGAAAATGCAGACCCACAGAAAGTTAACCCCTTAACTGATTTGATTCCAAAACTAGGAGGTATTGTCACTTTAGGTGCAAAAGCGGCACTTCAAATTTCTATATAAAATTCTCTTCATTTTGTAGTTGTCATATTTGAAGAACTTAACACACTTTCTCTGAACAGATATTGTTCAAAGTTCGATAGAAATGCCCAGATTTAGCATAGGAAGCATAGTCAAAATGTCTTTGAGTTATCTTCTTTACAAACAGAGACATAGGGGCAGACACAATGGCAAAAAGGTGTCTTCCGAACTTGGAGATGTCTAAAACATGAAGATTCGGCAAATGTTCGATTGCATTTTTTTTTCAAGATAATATTATTTTCTTCGTATGTGGAAAAGAAAAGCAGTTCATAATATATATATATATAT
>JAPMOR010101122.1:134617-149013 GCA_026543865.1 Argiope aurantia
TAATAGTAGCATAATTCATTCATTAAAATTTTTCAGCAATTAAACAACCCATTTTAGAAAAAAAACAAAAAACAGCAGGGCAATATAATGTAATAAAAACAAAAACAGCTGTTTAGACAGACTCCAAGCATGAAACATCGTAATTTGATTATATTACTATGTTGAAAGAGTATAATTGTTTTGATCTTCTATAATTTTTTATTAATTGTAGCTGTCTTCGGTGACCTAATATTTGGGTAAGCCATGCGAGAGAGGAGATGATTATTACTGATGGAGCCAATAATCATGAGTCTTCAGATGAAATGCAAGTTGGCGAAATCGTTACTTAGATTATATATTATAGAGGATGTACAATGGATTAATGTTTTTGATATTTTCCACGAAAATATATCGTGGGTAAAGATTCTTGACATTGATGACATATCTAGAAATTTATGAAATAAAAATTATTAAAATTTTTTTTATTAACTAGGAGTGAAGCAAAATTTTGGCGCTTTTCTATAATAACAACTTAAAATATTATAAACAAATTTTTCATCATCTTAAAAGTAAAGCAAAGTATTTTTGATGTCAATTTAGTAATCCTCTAATAATATAATAAAATCTTGAATTTGGAAATCTTTCAAAAATATTTTTTTTGCATAATTATCAGCAATATTACCCAATGGAAATTCAAGCAATTTATTATTTTATTAAATTTTTAATCTCATAGTTTGTTTTTTCATTGCTAATAAAAAAAGTTTAACGTTTTTTACTCATATCTGAGAAGTTTATTGATAATTTATATTTTCTCGAATGATAATATGCAGTTAGTTAATATATTACTTGTGCAATTATGTTTCTAATGACTCAATGACATAATGGGTCTTGGCTTCATTTGTAAAATTTAAGTGCACAATAAACAGGACAGTCGTAATGATATTAAGATAACTCAGCTTTATGTCCAACAGAATTTGATATTAGAAAATTCATATTTAACAAATCATGTAGAAAATAATTATTTAAAATTAACCATGACCAATTAATCACTGTTGCCATAGACTGCCAGTTTTAAATGTAGGATTCGTATAAAATTAACTGGGGTTGTGAGGTCACGTTTAACCCTTTGCGGCACACTACCCTTTACATTTTAAACACACACACACACAAAAAAATTATCGATAACCTATTTAGGGTTAGGAGTACGCAAGTTAAATTTCGTGACGATTGTACTTTTGGTTTTGATTTTGGGGATGGTCTATCATCTGGAACTCTGAGCTGCTAGAGCTTTGAAAAGTGCGATTAAGTGAGGTTTGCAGTAGAGCGCAAAAATGAATAAAATCTCTAGAATTTAAATAAAAAAAAGCTATACATTACACCTGTGTAGTATAATTAGCATGATTCAAGGTGCACCATGAAGAGGCATGCTCAGATTCGCTACTGAAGGACAATTTTTGAAGTATTTTTTGGTGTTTCGAAAGAATTTATTTAATCTCTACGAATCATTTTTAATACAATTAACTTACAAAAAAATCTATAGTGATATTTCAAATAAAAAATAAGCTATAATATATATATATATATATATATATATATATATATATGTAAATAATTAAAAATGTTTACACTATTATAGAAAACAAACGTTACCGAAACTCAAAAGAGAGAGCAGGAAACTCCGTGCAGCTCTAAGTAAAAATTGCAAACGCTACAGATAAAAAAAAAAAGGAAAGAAATCTCAAAAAATTCAGACTTATAATAAAGGTTGGTAATTTCCAAGAATTCTGACCCTCCCAAACACTATTCTTTGAATTGAGTCCATTTTTCCCGAAAAAAGGAGAACAGGAAATGAAGACACTGGTGTTCTCTTTCCGGAATAGCGTCCCATCCAGTTACACGAACGGCGCAGTGTTCCAGTTAATGGTTTAACACCCAGTTTTATTCAACGATTACACGCATGCTTTCTTTATGACAAATTAAAAAATATATTGAATAAATAGTTTAAGATATAGTAAAAAAATAACACTATATTAATTTTCTAAAAATGAAATTTTACTAGGAAAAAATAACCTTTACATAACGAGCTATATATGAAAATTAGAGATAAGTTTAATTTAAATTGTCATCTATTATTAAAAAGAAGGTTAAACCGATTCTTAAACATATTTTTTTTTCATTTATAGTTGAATTTGATGATTTTAGAAGCGAGCCAATTTAGGTGTTCCATGCAGTGCGTCATATTGGATTAATGCTCGGTTTTCACTTGACCAGTTATAAGACGGCCAGTAGGCAGCTCATGCACAGAAATGTTGAAAAATGCTGTTCGGACGATGACAAGTAACTGTCTCAATGGGACAACACCATACCGCAATAATGTATTTTTTTATTATTGCACATGCATTTGTACAATGTGTCGGGTTTTTTTTTGGTGTGAAGAAATAAATCACTTATCACATATTAAATCCGACATTTTTTGCTCTTGGTTCTTTCTAATGCGAGGTTGTGTGTGTTTTCATTTTATTTGCCATCTTTTTTTCTATAGTTTGCAAATTGAACTATTTTTTTTCTTTCTTACCATGTTCCTTTGTGTAAATACCCATCATTTTAATGCGATACGCATAGAAAAAGAAAAATTCAGGGACGTTAAAACGGCAATTTACAGCCAAGCATGGAATGCCTGAATCTGTATAATGAAATTGTTGCAAACATAAATTAGTCCCTTTCTGTGCATGCGCTTCCTACTCGCCGTTTTATAACTGGACGAGGGTAAACCCGGCAATAAGCACATATATATTTAAAAATTTAAAAAGGTAGTAATTAACAACTGGCAGTCTTTGAATTATTTAACTGATTCTAGTAAATTAATATTTAACTGATTCTAGTAAATTAATATTTAACTGATTCTAGTAAATTAATATTTAACTGATTCTAGTAAATTAAGCTTCTTCCTAAATAAAATTACATGAGCTCTAATTCCTTACCTCCTACGGATTAAGCTCTACAACGCCGGCAATTTCTGCTTCTAGTTAGCTGATGCGATAGATATTTAATTAGTAAGCTAATTTAACTAATAAATCTAAATCATAAAAGCAACGAAGAAAGATTAAAGGTTACAATTTCTGTGCTTTTTACAGTTTCTATTCTACAGCCACCTATGAATGCGCAATTCGATTCTGCTTATCGTTTTTTAATTTTTATATTCTACACAATTTGAAGTTTATTCCTAATTTTTTATTAGGAACTTCAATTACAATTATATATCGATTGGGAAAAAATATCAACATGAATTACAATAAACTTCTAAATTTCGGATTTAAAATAACCTTGGAATAGAGTATTTCATAGAAACACACACTATTTTAGTTTATCATTTTATGTCAAAGAGCGGAATTTCTAAAAAAATAATTATTATTATATTCTATTCAAGATGTGGTATTTTAATAAATATATTATAAGAACTTTGTGAGAAAATTAAATACTTACAGAAATCGAAGAGCTGAATTTCCTAGGAACGTTCCGTCTTTTATCATGCGCAATCTGTTTCCGTTTAAATACCTGGAAAATGAAAAACGTTTTATAAAAATAGTCCTGATATATTTTATACGAACATAATATTATGATTTATTTGGATCAAATTTCATATCATAGCTCGAGACCAATTGAAAGAAAGAAACGATAATTGCTTGGAAATAAATTTTTTTTTGGTTAGTGATTTTGATTTATCGTTTGGTAATTTTTTTTCATTCTGATCATATTAGAATTTAAATATCTTAATAAAAGTTAAAAACTCATGTAAATTAATGTAGTGAAATTTTTTGTGACATTTATTTTTAAAAGTTCTAATAATGGAGCAAGAAATATATTTATGTTAAAAAATAATTTTAATCAATCGTACTTATTCTATCCTAGCCTTAAAACAATTATAAAATCTTTTTATTTCTAATTTTATAAAATATTAATATACGAAAACATGAAAATATACATAATTGAAAACATAAAATATTATTTATGCTTAAAAGTAAACTTTAATGAAATAAATTATTAACGTCCATCTTTTTATTTATTTACATGAATAAAATTAAATCCTTACCTTCGATTACCAGTTTGTTTCTTTAAATTATAAAGCAATTAATTTTTATATTGTATGATTATTTAGAACTAAAATATTAAAACTTGAAAAAAGTTTATTCATCTTTTGTTATTTAATATATTTTGATTTAATTTTTTTCAATATTTTTGATTTATATGCCTTTTGTAAGATTTTGTAGTCTACACATTTTTATTTTTAAAGACAGGAAAGTAGAACAAAATGATGTTTATGAAACTTATGCTTCATAAATGATTAAAGAATTTATTTTCAATAGAAAAAAATGTTCTAGGTTATTTACTGATTCGATTGAATCTTAATGTTGTTATATGATATAGTTTGAAGAACAAAAAGGTTTGCAATAGAATATAATTTTCTATAATTTATAAAAAGAACTAATGCTCAAAAGAACTAAGGAAAATGCTCTTAAATCTTTCATTTTAGAATTAAAAATAGATGATATAGTAACCAACAAAAGATTTTATGAAATATTTTATTAATTGGACCTTTTACTCTCTTATTTTTGTTTATTAATTGCTTATATTTTGAGTAATTAGAAGTATACATGGCAGCTTTATCTGAAATTTTCTTATTCAAAATATTATATTTGAAATTATAATTAATTTTGAAATTTGATGCTTCATCTTTTCATATTCTAATTCGTAAGTAAATAATTTAAAATGCGTAATTAAATTATATTTTTGAAAAAGGCGAGTCAATTTTTTAGAATTCTTGATTTTAAATGCTGTTAATTTTGTTATCATTACTACTTCAAAAGTATTTATAATCTCGTATTTATTTATTTGTACAGTCCTCGGGTTTATTTGGCGATTTTCATAATATACGAAGTTCTTGAAGCTCCATTGTACAAGAGGCTATGTCCAAAGATGGTTGAATTCCAGAATTAAATTGTCGCTTTCAAAGTACGCCTAGTCGCCAAACTCCATCATAAAATGCCAAAACTTCACCAAAATCATTGGTAAAGGTTTAATTTTTGGCGATTTATTACGAGAACGTAAAAATAAGCAAGTATCTATTATCGCAATGGATATTTCATATAATAAAACTAATGTTGCAGAGAAGGTGATATGAAATTTAAGATAAATTTCCTTTCAATTTGTAAATTTTTCAATTATAATTTTTTTTCTTTTTCACTATTGTTTAATTTTTTATTTATTCTTCATGATAAACTATGTTATATTAAGACCAAAAAAGTTGTAAGGAAATACTCACAAGTACTGCAAATTTCTAAACTTGTGGAAGACCATTTCTCCAAGTGTTGATATCCCAGCATTGTTAAATATTCTAAATAAAAAATAATACAGCGTGATCAATTAACTTAATAATTTCAGAAATGTTAATAAAAATATTATCGTGATGATTGAAAATGTAAATAGTATTAACAAAAATATTAATGAAATGTTAATAGAATATTGTAAATTAAATATGATTTCTATAAATATAGTAATTGCACAAATGTTAATTAATTAAATGTAATCATAAAAGACTCAGAAAGTACTACAAAATATAAAAATGTTAATATTAAATTATAAATTAAATATATATTATCTATAAAATATAATAATTCCAATAAATTTGATAAAAATGTAATATACTGAATAAGAATTTAATAGAAATTTATAAAAATATAAATAAAATGTTACTTGATAGTTTAAAATAAATATCTATAAGCGATAATAAGTTATTTTTTTCTATTAATTATAAATAGGAATAAGTGTATGTTTTTGGTTTTAAACTGATAATTCTAACGGATCAATTGGTCGCTAAAAATAACTAATTGTTTGAAAATGCAAATATATATGTTGGGAAGTGAAGCAATTTATTTATTGTCATCTATACTTGAAATTAATAATGAAATATCTATAAATGAAAAAATTAAATCAGTTTTAAAAATGCTTTAAAATTAGTCATAATTCTGTAGTACTCTGCTTAAATAACATAGATTATATTTGTGATTAATCAGTACTTACAGTATCTGAAGATACAATAAATTCGTAAAATTAGAGTAGTCGATTTCATGCAAATCATTTCCAGAAAGGTCCCTGAAAGAGAAAAAAAAATCTTCATTATGTGCATTGTTTTTCATCTATATCTATATCTATACTTATAATAAAGCTCAATGTGTGTGTGTGTGTGTGTGCGTTGGCGCTCTACAGGCCAGACCGTTCAACCTACAGCTACCAAATTTGGCACGTGTATACCTTGGAGGCCGGGAATGTGCACCTGGGGGATATTTTTTAAAATTTTTAATTAGAATTTTGTTTATTTAAAAATTATGCGAAATTTTGGCGTGTTTCTGCTATAACTTCCGAAAATATTACCACACAAAAAAGATTTTAACATCAAGTTAAAGATCAAAAATTTATCTTTTAAATGATACTAATGTTTTAATCTTAAAATTAAATTTCTATTTTTAATGAATTTTTAAATAAATATTTTAACTATATTTTTCCACAATTTTTTTCGTACAAAATAAAAAAAAATTTAAGCTGCACGAGCACGTTTTGCATTCATGGGAAAAAATAGCTTTTTTCAAAGTGTTGCCATCACATTGATTAAAGCTCCAATTAAAAATAAATTCAATCTTTTTGGAAATGAAATCTGCAAAAATATAATTTTCGGCATGTGTCTGTAGGAAATGAAACAAATATGAAATATTATTTTTTCTAAAAAATAACTTCAAGAAAAATTATTTTATGATCTTTTATACTCTCTATATTATTAATCGAATAAATCAGTTTTATTTTAAGGCAAGTTTTGTTTAATATGAACAGGATATCCATTCAAATCAGAGCCACACAGCTAATTTGTAAACCTTTAGTAAGACACAGATCTGTTGCGACATAAATCGTAAATATTTTATTTAAAAGTAGCTAACGATTATTTTAATAATTATAAATTTTATTTTGTAAATAGTTGTGAAATTCAGATTGGCAACAGTGATATTTTTGGAACTTTTAATTTGTTGTTTAAAAACGATGCTAGAATTTTGAATGAAAATAAGTTGATGTAAATTTGATAATATTATCTATAATGTAATAAGATTTAGTTTCACAATAAGTTTGTCTGCATTTTATTTTTGTTGACGCACGAACACAACAGATCTGCTAAAATGGTCTAAATAGAAAATGATTATATTTTATGTAACTTGATTCAATAAATGCTCTAATAAATAACGAATTTTTGATTTTACATAAAGCTTCTGCTGTGGAAATCACGAATAACAAAATGTTCTTGAAACACTAATATTTTAAATAAAAAGAGTTAATTTCCAATCAACCTAATCAATCACTTAAACTGACTGATTTATGAAAATTTGAATGTCACTATTCAATAAAAAAGGATAATTTTAGATTTTCCATCGATCGTTTCAAAGAAAATACGCCAATCAGCACGCAGGTTTCTCAAGATTAATTGGCCTAAGATTATGAAAATGTTGCGTTTTTCTAAATTATTAACGTTCAAAACTTCATAAATAAGTCTTAGTTGATCGTGGAAAATAGAAACATTCACTCATTCATTTATTTAAAATTTGGTGTGTCCAGAATATTTCTCAGAATATGATACCTTACTGCATTAAATTTAGACTTCATAATTTTTGGAATATATTTA
Source organism: Argiope aurantia (assembly GCA_026543865.1). NCBI lineage: Eukaryota > Metazoa > Arthropoda > Arachnida > Araneae > Araneidae > Argiope > Argiope aurantia. The sequence goes on from JAPMOR010101122.1 coordinate 142,317, forward strand.
TAGGCTGGAACAAAATATTATTATTGATTTCATTTCAATCCTTTTGAAAGCAAAACTAAAAACTGAATTTTATGCTGAATCTGAGAAATTTTTGTTGAATTATTCTTTGAGATATTACATAAATTATGAAAAATATTTTGTAGTTCACATAAGACTTAAATACCGAGCGATTCTGTTTGCAATATTCATATTCAATAATAATAAATAAATGACAATAAATATGATAAATAATATAAAACGCTTGGTTTTATTAAAAAATATCTTTATATTAATTGCAATTTCATTATTTACACTTTAAATTAAAGTTGAAGTTTTACCGGAAATGACAACAAATTAGCAAAATATATATAATAAATTGAACGAAACGATCTAAACAACCGTATAAGTTTGGTATGACTATCAAAATTGGAAGATTAAAAATGTTTTGTTTGAGAATCTATTAAGAGACCAGTTACTTAAAATATTTAATTGAAAATTGTAGCGAGCGGCAATACTGGCGGACCAGCTGGTCGCCAATGTCGGCTAGTAGATTATATAAAATAAATAGTTTTTTAAATAATTACAGCCAATAAAAATCTAATGAAATAAGTATATATTATTTTATTAACACTTAACTGGGGGGTGGGTGGGTGGGGTGCGGTATCTCAGACCGCAAAGGATGGTCGGTCATCCATATTCTATTTTTAGCTCAATCGAATGGATTGACATTGTAGCTTCACGTTCCGTGACCTTCACTACACGTGCACTTTTTCAGCTGGTTTTATGCGGATGCTTTTTTTAAATATTTCAGCTATTTCTTTGCTCGACGTCTGTGAGACCGCACCTCCATTTCAGTATTCAAATATTATACTAGGCTTAGAAGATGGCTCTCAAACTTTGTCCTCGAAATATCATCCAACCTACTGACCCTCGTTATGAAGCAGAGCTCCAGAGACTGAATGTAGCAGAATGTGATCATAGTGATGAGGATAATTGTACAGAATTTTTTTAAAATGAAAGTTCGCATTTGCCTGATTCTTATACATATGTTCAAATATAATAATATTTTTCTGGTGATAATGTATTTTAAAAAATTTAAAAAATATATTAATATACCAAGAGAAATATTTATAAAATTTACAGGCTGATTTTTATACTAGTACTTAATATGTATGTTTAAAATTCCCTCGAAAAACATGCTACGAATGTTCACAAGTTTCTGCGTAGAATTTTTTTTATTTTTCGATAACTGTTGAATTTTCTATTATCTTGTTTTCTATTTACCTTTGTATACCGGAAAAATAAATATGATTTCAAAAGTAAAAAGTAATATGTTTTTTCAAGAATATTATTTGCTGTAACATGCAATTTGAGAAGAACATGTAGGTTCAAATGCAATTTTTTTTAAATGATAACATATTTGGAATAATTTCTAAAAAATAATTTATATATTAAGAAAAATATCTACAAAATGTATTGACTGAGTTTCATACTATTATTTTTGTTAAAATTTTTTATTTGAGTGTAAAGAAAATGCAGTTTCTTAGACCGCACTTCTCCTATTAAATCCTAAATTTCATCTCCTCAGTTAAGGTTTAAAAGGAATTTGGACAAAGTGTATTTATTGTATTAATGTATTCGATCAATATTTCGACAGCAAGTCAATTTTAATTTCAATGTTGCAGTTTTATTTTTTGTACATGATTTCGAAACCCATTTTGTAAACCGAAGGGAATTGCCTCTCGAAACATTTCTTGTACAATTTCTAATAAAGATTTAATCCTCCTGTTTCTGCTATAAAATTGAAGACCTTCAGTAAGGCCACGAGTTGTCTACTTAGTATTAGCAAACACTGGTTGCAATATATCAATCTTTGCTGTGAATCTAGCATTTAAACCTGGCAATTAAAACCTGGCATGCGATTAATATACTTGTGTCCGGGATTTTTGGATATCTTTTATTTTCTGACCAACTGAAACAAAAATATGACATGGGACTACTATTGTAGCCACAGGATCACATCTCAAACATCATTTAGTCAAATCACTGCATTTTTGAATTAACGCGTTTACATGTGTGAGAAAATACAAACTGACATACAATCAATCATATGGCAGATTTGACAACACATTTGAAAATATTTTTATATTAAATACTTAAGCTCTATGTCAAATTTTATCTATTCACTCCCTTTACGTTTCGTAATAGAGTTATCTGCACTCGGTCGCTGACAGATAATTGTCAGCGGGATTGTAAAAATGCCATATGTCACATCACTGCAATTGGACAGCCCCGGACAGATAAATTTCCTTTAAATGAATTTCGTACAGTCTAGTTCAAAGCGTGTTTGAGCATTCACAAACATAAGAAGAATATATAAATGTAATTCCCACCTGCGAGAGTGGTCTCTCTCATATGCTCTCTTATAAAGGTGCTATTCCAGAGAATATCTTACACGGCACTCGCATCCAAAAGTTACGGAATATTAATCTTTGGCGAGAATGTAGCAATTTTACTGAATCAACCGTGTCATCCTTGGCGAGTAATTTGGTGATTAATCTATGGCATGCGATTAATAATATCTGACAATAGAATTTGTGTTTTAGACTAGATTTTCCCTACCGATTGGAATAAAAATTTAATAGATCCCAATTTCGGTTATTTTCCCAAATTTTGGATTTTTTAAAAAACCAGATTCGATATATCAAATTTACTAGATTTATGTTATATCTATATATATTTAAATCATTGATATATTTAATATTTTAATGACATTGATTAATGATTTTTAAGTCATTGGATGTTTCAGTTCTTGCGATTAAAACAATCATCATTATGGATGCGGTTAGCATCCATAAAGAATATCTGTAATCCTTTCTAACGATAAGGCTACCATATCAAGAGCATATGATTAAAGATTCATGCTGAGTTGTAAATAATTCGCACAAATCTTTTAAATTTTAAATAAAATTAAATAATTTAAATAAAAATTAAAATAATGTTTGTGTTTTTTGTCCAAATTTGGAATTGGAATTTGTCAGTATTTCTTGCAATTCTCAAACTACAGAATAAGCCAGAATAACTATTACAGTTATAATAACTACAGAATAACTATTTCTAAATTAGCATAATTTATATTTTAATACTATTTTACATCGATATATACTACTTTCACAATTTTTTTAATTTTTGTAAAATCTTCTTAATAAAAATGCCTTAAATTAAAAAAATAAGGCATATTTTTTTGTTCAAATTTGGTATTGGAATTTATTTTCATTTTCATTAGTTAAGAATAAGAAATATGTTCATTTAAAAATAGTAGTTGTTTTAATTAAATTTAAGTTCAGTTGTTTAACATGAAAAGAAAGAAAATTCCATGTTACTTATCAATTGAACACCAGTAAGTAATGACTGTAAATGTGGCTATTTTTTTTGTTTCAGAAATAAGAATTATATTTTTATCTGCAAAATTTCGAACAAATTATTTAATAAGAGTCTGAATTAAAAGGATCTTACTTTATAGAAGTCTTTTTTTAGACAAAAAGAACCCATTTATTTTCAATTTTTCAAAGCACTTTTGGATTTTAACTGCCATATTTTTGTTTCGTTTGAATTGCTTTTGGTATCTATTTAGGCAAATAAATAATAAGTTAACGGATATATTTTTATACCATCGGAATTTTTTTCTGTATCTATTTTATGCGAAAATAATTTAAAGGATAACTATTTTACAACATAAAAAACGTTCCAAGTGCAGCTCTATTCATAGAATCAATACGTATTCTCCTCTGATTTTATTGCTTTGAATTTCAACTATATACATGGGCAAAACTCTTATTGAAAGGAAATTTCAGAGAAGACGACGCTCGGTTCTGAGAAATAATTCGATTCCTGGGAATCCAGACACATGATTCTAACATGCATTTCGAAGATCCTGAAGCAGAAAATGAAGTTTACAGTTAGGTAAATTGAGTATTGATCGAATGTTAAAATTCAAATAGTTTAAAACCGTTGGTTTTCAAAATCGACCAAATAAAAGGAATATTACGCCGTATGGAAAGTTAAAAGTTATAGGGATGTTATTGACAGAAAAGTATTTATAAAAAGATTTATATTTCTTTTATCAACCATAAACTCTTGTTGCTTCGTAATGCTTCATTTTGATCCTGAAATATTTCAATCTATATAAAAAAATTAATTATTAATTAAAATTTAAATTAAAAAATAATCAGAATTTAAAACAGATAACGTAATAAAAAGTAGGTTGTATTTCAGAAGAATTTAATTCCTTGATATTCAAAAATATAAACCATCTTTCAGAGCTGAAAATATAAACAAATGTTATGCACATGTGCATTTGTTTAAAACCTCTTGATGTATTTTAGAATTGAATATAAAGCACTATAAATTTAAATTTAAAATTAAATAGCAAAAATAAAGAGAATTAAAAATAGCTAACATATTAAAAATATATTATATTTCAGAAGAATTTGATATTTAAAAATATAAACCCATTTTTTCAGAGCTGAAAACAGAAACAAACGTATGCACAAGTGCGATGGTTTAAAACTTCTTGATGCATTTTGGAACTGAATATAAAATGCTATAAATTTAAATTAGAAATTAAATTAAAAAAATAATAGGAATTAAAAATAGCTCACATATTAAAAATGTTATATTTCAAAAGAATTTAATTCCTTGATATTTAAAAATATTAACCCATTTTTCGGAGTTGAAAATAGAAATAAATGTAAGCAAATATGCATCTGTTTAAACTTCTTGATGCATTTTAGAATTGAATATAAAATAAAATTAAAGATGTAAAAATACTGAATGCAGAAATACGTCTAATGACGAATGTGCTTTTCTCTTCTATTAAATATTCTATTTGTTTTTTCATTTACTCTGCCATTTCTTTTTTATAATTTGCCAAATTTAGGTATGTTGACCTATTTTTCTTATTTTACCTTATTTTAGCATGTTTCTTTGTGTGTGTATATATATATACATATATCATTTTAATATGATCCTTAGTGAAAAAGAAACATTCAGGGACGTAAAAATGGCAATTTATAGCCAAGCATGGAATGCTTGAATCTATCTTAGGAAGTTGTGGCAAACAGAAATCAGTGTCTTTCTCCGCATGTGCTGCCTACATGCCTTCTTATAACTAACTGGTCGAGTGCAAACCTTGCATAATGGTCAAAGCCAAAAGTGTTGAACCAAATCCGACAATGATTTGGCCGTCTGCCGATGTGTACTTCAAAAGCATGTAAACTCGACAACTCTAAAACGCAGTGACTTAAACATATTAAATTAGGTACATAATTTTGTCGCTATTATTGTAATTTTTTGTGAGTCAAATTTTGGTTTCGATTTGAGCCAGATATTAATCGTCAAACAATTCGCCAAGAATCACACTATACATACAGTAAAAATGTTAAACTCCTGCTTGAATGTGAAAAAATGTGATTTTTCAATTCTGTGACGTAAAAACACGTGACGAAAAACAGAAAAAATAAGCATATTCTGAATAAGAAATGCAACCTAATTGCTAGTTGACAGAGAGCATTATGAACACTGAAAATAAATGTATCTGATGGCAATAAATTTTCCGTTCTATTTTTGACTTTTGTCTGGTGTAAGGTTTAGAAATCATGACCAAACAAATGTGCATTTTACACAATTTCTTCTGAGCATTATTGCGCTTAAGAGTCTTGTTATGCTACATTAGAGATTCTCTACAATTTTATAAATGATTTTTTAATCGCATCTTGCTCCGTTTGCGAGACGGAAACTCTAACTCCGTTGTTTACCTCCAGGTGGCGCTGTAACTGTCGGCACTGTCTCTCCATGTAGCACATAATCACTTTATAACACTTAAACACCGAATTTATGGCAATGTAGGGCAGAAGGACTTTAATAGACCCCCTTGTATATATAAAATTACTAGAAAAAAATCAAAGAACCAATCAGCCAAGCCCAAGTAGCATACCAATTTAACCATTTGTTATTTCATATGAAAGTCAATGACAGCTCGATGTTTAATCAGTAGCTGTCTGTCTCCCGCAATCGTCCATTTTCGAAAGAAATTTCACAAAATGGCCGATTTCAATGGACTTCGCTGTAAATTTTACGTGGAAAAAGAAATCTTAAAAGAGTTTCATGCATCTCCACAAAAACTTAACAACGTCTGAAGGGAAATCGAGAATAGAGTAGATATACTCCGACCAACTAATGTCTTCATGTTGAGGTATCTTAATTTAAATTTTTTAATTGTTAAACAAAATTCAGCAAATGTTTTGTATTTTCATCATATTTCGTTGTACATATGCTGCCCTGTATATATGTAAATCCGATTAATCCGGTGATTATAAATAATTATTGGTTGCTTTTATAATAATTTCTAAATGTATTTTGATTATGAATAATCGATGTTAATTAAGCATCATCAGAAATTTTTAAAATTTAAAAATGGTGTTCATTTTAAAGTATCTTAATTTAAATTTTTTAATTGTTGAATAATATACAGTAAATGCTTTGTCCTTATATCTTATTTAACTGTATATACGTTACAATAAATGGGATTAATCCGTTGATTATGCATAATTACTGGTGATTATTCATAATCACCACTAAACTTATTGTTGATTAGTCATAATCACCATTATTCTTATTGTTGATTATTCATAATCACCACTATACTTATTGTTGATTA
>JAPMOR010101122.1:149023-162591 GCA_026543865.1 Argiope aurantia
ATTGTTGATTATTCATAACCACTATACTCATTGTTGATTATTCATAACCACTATACTCATTGTTGATTATTCAAAATCACCACTAAACTTATTGTTGATTATTCATAATCACTGGTAATCACTAATCTATTACATTAGCCGTAACATACATTACGAAATATTTCTTGAAAAATAATTAATACTCATCCTATATAATACCACATTCATATGTGTTTAAAATTATGAATATTCTTTCATTCATTTAGTTGATTATATCAAAAGGTTTGATTTTCTGAAATAAAATGGCAAAAGTCTTATGAATGATAACAGGAAAATCATTTTTCAACTTACAGTTCTTTGATATCTGTAGGAAGTGCCTGTGGAAGTCTCTGGAGTCTGCGATTTTCGCAGAAGAGGCTCTTCCAAGAACACTGGCAGGGAGGAGGAGTGTAAGACAGTTCTAAAAAAAAAGAATATGGTGCAATTTCAATGCCCGAAGTAAAAATACGAAGTGATATTTAATGCTAGACTACCCTAGTAGCACACAAATACTGTACAATATTGTATTACATTGATTAATATTCTCTATGTAGTATAATATTGTGGAATATTCATTAATATCATATAATATCGCACAATGTTGTATAATATTGTATAGCAGTCTGTGCTACCTGGGTACGTGAGAATTAATTAAAAAGAATTATTTATATTGAACCGTTCAAATACAACTTATTTATTTATTTGTACAGTCGAACTATCAAGAAAAGAATCAAAATATGGAAAATGCACAACGGCATTTACATCGCTTTAAACTGTTACACTGGCCAATCAAATTATGCAAGAGTATTTTAACACAGGTATTACATGGACAAGGGAAAACTGTAAATAGAAATATCGATTCATCGAGTTAGGAAAAACTATTGACTTGTGAGAAACGTCTCAATAAAATTATTATAAGAATTAAAATTGAGTATAATATAAATTATGGAACACTGAAATTCTTAATACGCTCAAGATTAAGTTAAAAGAATGCAAAACATTTTCAAGTAAATATATAATTTTAAGGCCACACGGAAATCGAAAAATCATCATCATCATGAAAAAATCGATTTTTTATTGGTTCATATGGTAAATTGAATTTTTCTAAATGTGCTTGCAAAATTTTAGAGCTGTAGCTTTATTTTTTATTAACCTATTGAAGAATTTTTGTTGTATGACAGAAGAGTAAACATTTAACTTTAAACAATTTAGAATAACTTGACTCATATTTTGTAAAAGTTGCAGGCAAATTGGTTAGATTTTATATTATGATTTAGATGAATCAAATCTTTAAATGCATTTTTCTCCATGTTGTGTATTTGCTTATATGTTACATTTCGAAAGTCTATGGCTTTCTTAAAATGGAGGTAGGGATGTGAAATTTTTGGTGAATGTTTCGATATATATATTTTATAAAACTTAGTATGGAATCAGCTTTAAGTGTGTAGTAATTCTTCTTAAAATATCCAAAGTCAAAATTTCTGCATTTTTTAGATGTTTTAGTGTTTTTTACAATAAAAAAATTAAATACTGTTGCCAGGTGGAAATCCATACTGAGTTTTATGTAGAATATTAATAGCTACCTGAAAAAATTAGAAAAAAAATCTTCATATTTAAAAAAAATTCTAAAATTATACCTCTCAAAATTAAAAAAAATTAAATTATTTCAAAAAAATTTAGACAAGAGTTATAGAGTATTATTTTACATAAAATAAAAATAAAAAATAATTTTAAACATTAAAATTTAAAAAAAATTGAGGTACCGCGTCGCCTAAATTTGAATGATATTTTATGTCCTTTCACTAAAATAAGTTTTATAGAAATAGGAATATTCAGAAAAAAATTCGGATTATTATCTATATATTGTTTGAAAATTTAACTTTGTTGGTAAAAAAGTTTGCAGTGATACTCCTAAATGTTTTAATTTTTTTCAGAATTAGCAAAGTGAACTAAAATTGAAAGTTGTTTTATAATATGAAATACTTATCCATCTGACCGTTATTTACGAAACTGTGATAAAATTAATTTTTTAAGTTAGTTTTTTTTTATCTCCGATAATATATCTGAATGAATTTAAGCATAATTATTCAGAAAAAAGTACAAATTAAATTTTCATAACTTTTTCTGAAATTGAAAATTTAAAAAGCCATTTGAAATCCCGAAGAAACACCATAAAAATATTTTTTTCACATCGCAAATTCAAATAATTTGAAAAATATTTACAAGCTTTTTAAGATAGATATGGAAAAAATTGAAAACAATTTCAAGACGCTCTTTAGAAGATCACAAATCCTATTGTACAATGGTTGAAAATTAAAAGAAAGCGTTTTAAAATCTTTTATGAAAAAATTCATATTTTAAAAGCTGTAAGAAGGAAGTCAAAATATTTCGAATACACAAATGATATTCATTTTCATTTCTACTTAAAAAAAAACTCTTTACTTTACGTAATTAATCTTTCGGAAACAAATAAAAGTCGTTTGAAAATAATCTGCAACCTTTTTAATTTCTAAAAAAATTATTCATCTCCGAATTCTCACATTAAAAAATCGTCTGAAACAAATTAATTGATACGAAATGAATTAATCGAAAGCATTTGTAAACACTGAAGAATGATAATCTAAAGATGCAAAATGATATGTTTTGTTATTTATTATTTTTTTCACACAGACGAAAAATAATTGAGTTGAAAAAAATTAGTGTGTTCTTGAATTTCTCAGAAATGCTCTAAAAATAAATGCTATTCTAAATCAAAACAGCATGCCTTATTAGAGAGGGAATAATGCCAGATAAAGAATCTTCCTGGAATTGGATTTAATTTTAAAATCGTAAATCGTAGTTTTATCCCGTTCAATAAAATAATACTCGTCACAGAAGAGGAAGCTTTGTTTTTTATTCTTCTTCACTTTTTTTCTTGTGCCACAAAAATCGTCTGAATTTAGATGTTTTGTTTTTGCTTTGGGAAAATGCTTGGAATTTCGATGTTAAGGATGAGCTTATTTCCGAAATTCCCCATCATTCTTTGGCCTTGATTTGTGCTCCATTATATACTTTTTTATTCAGTTTTTTTCCATGTACATGTGAGTACTGTGTCGTTTCTGTCTGCACTTTTACTCAAACCTTCATATTGTTTACTGATATGGTAAATTCATGTGACAACCCCCCCCCTTTTTAGGCGAGACTCGAAAAATATCTTAAGTTGCCAATCTCAAAATGTTATTTAAAAAATTCTGCAACAAATAAATATGAAGTGCTTTAACATAAAAATTATTATTGCTTTGTAAAAAAGGGAATTATTAAATTTTAAAAACATAAATCTTCCAGTCATTCATCCTAATTTAAGGAGACAGTAGACTCCATCGAGTACTATTCATCCAGTAAACATAGATATATATATTATTCACTTAGGGTTATGAAATTTTTTGCGCATGCGTATTAATATATAAATACGTCAAATATTTTTCGAAAAATTCTTTAAAACAAAATATATTATTTCGAAAAGAATAAAAAAAATATATAATTTTTAAAAATTTCGAAATATTTCAGGCGACTTAATTTCCAGATGACTTTTTTTTTATTGTCATATAGAAATTTATTTACGACAAAACTGTATATGATTTTGTAATTCAATTAAATGTTAATTTTATAGAAATATTTTTGTATAGAAGCATTGATTTTTCATAACAATTATATGTTTTTATGATCTTAAATTTACCTTTATATATTTAAAAATATTTGAAATATAAAATGCATACCCTTTTTCCTTTTAATGTTTAACCGAAATCTTTACTATAAATTTAATTTAATTTTCTCAAAAACTAAGACATTTGGAACATTTTAAAGATATTTTAATCTTTTTAGAATATTATTTTGTGGAAAGTCAATAGTACGGACTTTTTTCTTTAGGCCTTCAAATATTCATTTTATAGAATAATGATTTTATTAATACTATTTTAGTTGAATATAAAAATATATTTTGGTTATGAAACAATAAGAAGAGATTTTCATATTTTTGCTTATTTCAAAGTCCACTGTCTCTTTAATATATAAGCATCTTAGAGTAAATACAAATTGCTCCAAAGTATTTTATTGTGAATCGCAGTCTTTACCTGAAAATATTACGAGTTATTTACAGTTTTTATGTCTCGTAGGTTCGAGCTCACTTTATTGTTAAATGTAAACATCTTCTCCTTCCGTCTTTCATTTTATCCCTATTTTGACTAAATAAACTCATTCGCACAAAAGAGTGCAGTGTTTTGGAATGCAAGAACGAACAGTAGAAATGTTTATCCATCAGCACTATATCTAGTAAAGACAGCATGTTGTCAGGATGAATGCTTTCAATGAATCTTTTTTCCATCCAAGCGTTTTATTGCTTACATGGCATAAAATGTCTCAATATGAGTATGAATATCTTCTTTCGGTAACTTCTGGAATACTCGACAAATACTCGACGCAATTCCAATGATCATATTCAGATAAACCAACATTTTTACTTAGCATTACGTCTTTACTGTGAAGTTTTAAATTTTTTATGAATTCATGACTCACTTAAAAATTTTTAACCTAGAAAACATACTTTATTTCGTGACAAACATGCTACGCTTGCGGGAAATTGTGTTACATATGTCATTGCAAAGAAAACTGCAGAAATTTGCATCGATTGCTGTTGAACAATTACAGTGAAAATGTCCTACCAAGTTGACGCAAGAGTGATTTCGGTCATTTAAAAATGAAGATAAAGAGCATGGGAAACTGAGAAAAATCCAAGAGGCTTTAGAAGATTTGTTGAGGAAATTAACAATGACTGTGAAAGCTTGCAGTTGTTCAACAATGTTGTTGAAAAAATGTCCAGAATATAACAGAAGACATGGTAAGGTTGTTTCTTAATACGACAATGCTCTCTCACATGTTGCAAGACCAGAGAAAAAAAAATTCAAAATACTTTAGCTATGATGCGTTTTCGAATTATCGTATTCACTAGATGTTGCTCCTTCTGACTACTATTTGTTTCGCTCCATACAAAACGCCTTTTCTGGGAAATTATTCGATTTCCATTAAAATATCAATTCATTAAAAATTCCGATATATTTTTTTCACCAAATTCTTTTGTTGTCTGAAATAATGGGAAAATGTTGTAGCATCCGAGCAGAAATATTTTGAATGAATCGAATTTTAGTTTTAAAACAAGAAAGCGTCATTTTTAGCTTAAGAAAGAGCGGAATCATATTAATGCATCCAATCGCTTTGCAGTTTCAACTTCTGATAGTTTTGTTTAAAAATTCAATTCGAAATCAGTTATACATATAAAGAATGGCAAATCTATATTTTTTCTTAAACGTTCCTTGAAATATAAAACTGCTAGAAACCATGTCTTTTTTATCATAAAATGCTTCGTTCTAATTACTTAAGAAGATATTTTGAACATACTGAAAGACATAAATATGCTTATTTCAAAGAAACGTTGGGGATATATAAAAAAGCATACTTACTACAGGCTTTAAATTTCATCTTGTCCCTGTCTTCATCTGGCCTCTTTTGGAACAAAGAATTGTAATATTCGTCCTTGTTTTTGTCAGCTAAAAATAAAATAAGATGAATATGATGAATAAAAATTAATTATATTAATTATCATAAAGTATCCTATGCATAAAATATCCTATTTAGTCATCGTTCAATAATCAGATTCTAAAATATTTGGGACAGACATATAACCGAAATTGAAAAATAATTTAGATAATTTAAATGATTTATATATCATATTGTTAAAAATAAATGTATTTCTGTAAAAATTGATAAATGTATGTATTAAAATGAATATACATTTTTGCACAAACATTGTTTATCATTAGTAATATTTTTTTCACAAACATTAAGAAAAAAAATATTCTTCTGAAACCAAAACTGACCGTGTTATGAAACTCTGAATATTATAGAGCAGAGCTATTTTTGGTCCTTTCTACGGATACGTCATATCAGATTCTTCAATCAAGGTTGATTGATTGATTTAAAAAAGTTAATTTCAATGAATCATAAGCCAGGCAGCAAAAGCGCGTAATGTTTCTTATCTAAAAAAGGACAATAGTCAAAAAATGTATTTCTGTAAAAATTGATAAATGTATGCATTAAAATTAATATACATTTTTGCACAAATCTTGTTTATCATTAGTAATATTTTTTTCACAAACATTAAGAAAAAAAATATTCTTCTGAGACCAAAACTGACCGAGTTATGAAACTTTGAATACTATAGATCAGAGCTATTTTTGGTCCTTTCTACGGATACGTCATGGCAGATCCTTCAATCAAGGGCGATTGATTGATTTAAAAAAGTTAATTTCAATGAATTATAAACCAGGCAGCAAAAGAGCGTAATGTTTTTTTGATCTCAAAATGGACAGTAGTAGTTTATGCTTTGTAATGGCTGAAAATAAATGCTCATATGGAATGATTAAAATAGCATTTTGATGTCAGGCTAGAAATATTAATTGAAAACAACGACATTAGTTTCATATAAATATAATATTTAGAAAATAAAGAAAAATAATTGTTGTTACTGGGCAGGAATGCATCATAAGGAAATAAAATATGCTTCATATCTTTAGTTTTAGATACAAATTTGAAAATAGATGCTTCTTGAAAAATACTTTAAAATTTTATATCATGAATTATAGAATTTAACTTAAAAATAGTACAGTCAGTGAACTTGTAAATAATCTTATGTAATCTTTCATTAAAGTAATCTTTCCTTTAAGTAATCTTTCCTTTATGTAATCTTTCCTTTAAGTTATTATTTCTACAAATTTTTAATACCTTTGAACCTATAAATAGTAAAATTATTATTTCTTTATTCAATCATTACTTTCTTCGTTAATTTGTGTACGACCCCTGAAACACGAACATCCGACATGATTTTTTCTCTTTGCGAACTCATATCCAGTCATCGAAAAGTGGTTTAAGTCAGCATTTATGTAGTTTCATATCTTTGAGACTTTTTGTGATAAAATGCTGAAATTATGTACATGGCATTATTAGTGGATGCGGCACATTTTACTCACTGGGAATTTTTTTTTGTACTGAGGCCGTATGAAAATTTAAATTTTTTTATTTTTTAAAGTTTTATCCCCTGAAAGTTTTAAATGATTTCATAGCAATTTTAAGCAACTTTGTAATTTACAGTATATGCCTATGATCAGTATTTCATGAATAAAAGCCGCATTCAAGGGTTTTGTGACACCCTGTATATATATACATATATAATTGCTTAAAACAGATGATATAAATAGCTTTACTAAATTAAATACTAAATTATCTGATTTTATAAATTAAAACTAAATTAAAACACTCCTTCAAATCAAAATTCATCACTAAAAATAGATCGAAACAAACAGCTATTTATTAATAGAAAGAAAAAGCGATGTCATCTACAAAAAACAGCATCTTGCATCGCACTAATGCATAGTAGTTACGAAATATTAAACTTTTGGCAAGAATTTAGCAATTTTATTGAATCTTTCATGTTATCCTCGGCAAGTATTTTACCTATTAATCCCTAGCGATTAAAAGTAACCAAAAAGCCGAATTCGGTTTTCAGACCCATCGCAACACATCGAAATAAAAATCTGACATAAAACTATATTTGAAGTCGCAAAATCGTGTACCAAATTGGATATATTTAAGTCACTGCGTTTACATTTTTCTGAAAGTGTCAACCAACAAACAGTCAATTCCTTGTTGGGTTTCGCTGAAAATTTGGCAGACGTCTTTACTAAAGATATTGAATCTTTGTTCCGAATTTTATCTATCTAGTTATTTTTTTCTTCCTCAGAACGGAGTTTACTGAAAATTTTATAGAAATCTATACATTTGGTTTTAATCCTGTGTGCCAAATTTTATCCTCCTAGCTTTCGGCGTTTTTGAGTTATCTTTATCTCAGTCAAACAGACGGATATTTCCCAAAAATGTGTTTTTCGAACTCATGGTGATCTGAAACTTGAAGATTCATGAAAATCTTGATTTCGAATTTTTTGACAATTACTATACCCTCTCTATACTTCGCATGCCAGAAAGTAATAAGATAACAATAATTCCAACTATTACACGACAGCAAGAAGTAATGAACTGAAATAAATATAAAATGAAAAATGGTAATCTCAGTTCATTGACATTGGTTGTGATAAAGAATAAAATAATCTAAATAAAGTGAGACGTTTGAGATTTCATAACGAATTTTCAATCATACTTGATTTTATCCACACACCGATAAATTGGGTAATCAGTTGGAATAAAAACAGGAACCTCTCTTGTTTACTTGACAACAAAACAAAAGTAAGGTTGCGCAACCATTAATGGTTCAGATAAAAGAAACGCATATATTTAGCGTTACAAATGTCGCTGGACGATTATATATACTAGTTACCTTACTTTATGAATACTGAATCCAAATGTCGCAAATAAAGATCACATCATAACAGTTTATGCTTGAGAATAATATTAGAGAGCCTGTTTCTATCTGATTCTCAATGTTTTAGCTTTGAACCGAATTGTTATGAACGATGATAGAACCTGGGACCTCGTGGTTCGCAGCCGAGTAACAAGACCACAAGACAGAAGTAATACTCATATCTCGTAGCTGTCAGCTGGCTTATAAGATTCACCACAGTACTCTCCCTTCAGTAAGTCGGACGATATAGCTGTTGAGTGGTGATGTATTTACTGTGAGTCTAATGCGCCTGTACCCATTTGAGCAGCGCCAAGCATTATGGCGAGCGTGTGTGAGTGAGTGGTTGCTGATGCGTCAAGTGAGTCTGACAACTTTGTGTTGCAGCGTCAAGAGAATCTGACGACTTTGGTTGCTGTGGGTAGATGGCGCCACAGCAGCCATACGAAGGTTGAAGGTTCATCGTTCGAGGTCACCAATGTGACGAATTGAGATGAGCGTGGATAGAACCTCGGACCTTGTGGTTCACAGCCGAGTAACAAGACCCAAGACAAAAGCAAAACTCATGCCTTGTAGCTGTTAACTGGCTTATAAGCTTTACCACATCCTTAGTTTTGAACGATCCGAATCAGTAGAGATAGAATAAAAAAACATTTAAAAGTTCCTGCACTATGCACAGATATCATTATTTTTACTTTCTCGTACGCAAGGGGAGAGAAATATAATCGTAAAGAAATTAGAACTTGACATTTTGAAGGAATTCAGATATGCTTGAATCAGAAAAACACATTTTTGGAATTTTGTTGGTTTGTTTTTCAAACATGAAAACTCAAAACCGCTTTGAGATGGATGCATGAAATTTGGTATGTGAACTTAGAACCAAATATGTAGTTTTATATCAAATTTTGGATGAAATTCATTATGAAGCAGCCTGTTTGTTGGGCTGTCCCATTAGAAAAAAACAATAATTACAAAACATAAAATTTTGATAAATTAACTATAGTATTTTTGGCATCGAAAATGCAAATTTGCATCAAATTTGTTAAGAACTGAACTTGCCTGTCTGTTTGTGTCATATAGGAGCGATAATTCACAAATTAAGAGCCTAGGCTAATGAAATTGGTTCACTACTATTTATGGTATAGTTTGTTATCAAAGTTTGAACAACAGCTATCAAAGGTTTGATTCTAAACTGAAACAAATTTTTGAAATCTATGAAAAGTTTGATTCTAAATTGAAATAAATTTTTGAAATCTCTGAAAAGTTTGATTCTAAGCTGAAACAAATTTTTGAAATCTATGAAAAGTTTGATTCTAAGCTGTAACAAATTTTTGAAATATCTGAAAAGTTTGATTCTAAATTGAAACAAATTTTTGAAATCTATGAAAAGTTTGATTCTAAGCTAAAACAAAATTTTGAAATCTATTAAAAGTTTGATTCTAAGCTGAAACAAATTTTTGAAATCTATGAAAAGTTTGATTCTAAGCTTAAACAAATTTTGAAATCAATAGATTCAATAAAAATGTTAAATTCACACCAAAGATTAATATTTTGTAACTATAGGACGCCAATGCCACGTCAAGCGTTCTCTGGAATAAAACCTTTATTATAGATTATGCGAGAATGTTTTGGAGAGACTACTCCTATTGGTTTATTATAGTGCTCAAAATAAAGTGGTGTATTTATTGATATTCCCTCATAGTTTTGATTTTATACTTGCCCTCTCTTTTGTTCTCTTCTATCTTCTTTTCTTAATTTCTTTTTATTGTGCTTAAATCTCAATTGTGTTTACAACTGAGAATTGTATGACAACTTTTTTAATGAGTGTTTTTCTTTAAATATGCTGCTTTTTCTCTGGGATATAACTGGATTTATAAAGTTACAGAAATACAATTTAAAAAAAAATGCAAAGTTCGGTGAATAGAGAATAGAGCGGTACAAGGCTTCTAAAATAGTAAGAATAAATGCGTGCGAAAACGTTTATTTGAAATAAAAAATATATATATATATTACTGATGAGAACATTAAGACGTCTTTTAAAAATATTCAATAAAACGTTTTAGTATCCATTGATCTTGGCGAACCAAATAATCGCCAAAAATGGCCCGTTGGCTATAATTTTTTTTTAATTTAGTTAAATCAACGGTTGAACCACAAAACAGTCACTAGTTGCTTTATTTATGTTATATTTGACCAGATCTACTCAAGGGCTGAACATGTTTTGCGTTAATTAACCCTTTTTTCAAATCTCTTTCTTTATGCTTCTGGAATTACAGAATGATATTTGTTAACGACATATAAATCAATTTTATATATTGGTCAATGTATTTTAAGAGAATAAACTCTTGATAGTTTTGGTGCTGAATGGTTATAAAGAATATAGTTTATCTTCCACACCGATGGACGCGCACGTCTGAAAAAGGATTATTGGTCATAAAATTGAAAATATACTCAGATAGCTGCCGAAAGAAATATAAAGCACTTTAA
Organism: Argiope aurantia; assembly: GCA_026543865.1. Lineage (NCBI taxonomy): Eukaryota > Metazoa > Arthropoda > Arachnida > Araneae > Araneidae > Argiope > Argiope aurantia. Next base: position 159,969 of record JAPMOR010101122.1, read on the forward strand.
AGTTTTCCCAGAGTCATATTTCTTTAAGGATTACAGGAAGTTCTTTAAAGTATGACGTAAAAAAGGTTTATACTTCCTCAATATGCTATTTTTTTTACAATTTATAAAATTTTTCCTTAAGTGAAATTGTTTATTAAATATATAAAGGTAAGGATGAATAACAAAACATTATTAAAATTGGTTTAATTTTAGGAAAAACGAATTCTTATATGAGCATTTGGAATTATAGCGTAATGTTCAATTTTCATAGTTAAGAAATGCTTGTACTTTAAATTTTTATTATCCTTTTGTTGTAATTTGATAGCAAACATTTTAGTTTTGTAGTAAAACATTCTAGTTTTTGCTACCAAAAATTACCACGTTTGCTACCAAACATGGCAAACATTTGTACCTTTCAATTATAGGAGGACTTTATCTCAATTTCCGATGGTCCTTAAAATTACAAGAGTGGAGAACGAAACGAATTTAAAAAAATATATGCACAATCTTGGTTACGTTTTGAAACAATGTCGTGTATATTCAAATATTTCTCATATCATTGATCAATATCCGATTCCCTCTTTGAGAAAAAGTGCTATTAGTAATGTGAAATGAGCATTTATGCTCATTTAAAACTCTGAAATTTTTTTCGGTTTTCTTTTAGGAAAGAATATGGTAATTCTAAATCTAAACATTAAATCCTGCAATGACGCAAATTCTGAATGATGGTCGACCAATTCATTGTCTAGGATTCCCATTTTCAGTTTCTCTCAAACCACTTGATCTAGCCGTTGAACAGTATTTTCAGTTGAGGCAGACTTGCATCCTTGTTCCTCATTATCGAACATGTAACTCAGAGACAAATTACATTATACTCCTTGTTGAATCGAAGAATTGGCTAAAATGTTAAAGCTTCGAGTTTAACAAAGAGCTTCAAAGCTTCAGCAATAGGAAGCTAACAAGAGCTTCGTATTGCTGGGAGTAATGATTTGTGGATAGGAAATTGGAAATTTCGTTTATTAGCCTGAAAAAAGCCTCAATTTCCAGAGTAATTATGCCCCTCCCCACCAAAGAAAATCTTCTATATTTTTATGTAACCTTTAGAAATAAATGTATTTTTTCCCTTCAATTTCTGGTAGTCGGATAAAAATTATATTAAAAAATTATGTATAGTTCAAGATATATCAAATAATATATATATCAAATAATCAATATATAACAAATTATATATACTTTAATTCATGTGATGAATACTTTATTTAAAATTTAATACAGTATTATCATTTGTTATTCCATTATTATCATACATAAAAATTGTTTCAATTAATTTGTTCTTCGAATATAAATTCAAACATTTCTCAGAATGAATGTTCTGATTCTTCCTATTTTCCTCCTCCGCAACAGAAACGAAACTATCTTGCAATGGAATTTATATTCCTAAATCTATATCTATATCTATACTTATAATAAAGCTCAATGTGTGTGTGTGTGTGTGTGTGTGTGCGTGTTGGCGCTCTACAGGATAGACCATTCAACCTACAGCTACCAAATTTGGCACGTGTACACCTTGGAGGCCGGGAATGTGCACCTGGGGGTTATTTTTTCGAATTTTTAATTAGAATTTTATTTATTTAAAAATTAAGCGAAATTTTGACATGTTTCTGCTATAACTTAAGAAAATATTACCGCACAAAAAAGATTTTTACATGAAGTTAAAGATCAAAAATTTATCTTTTAAATGATACTAATGTTTTAATCTTAAAATTAAATTTCTATTTTTAATGAATTTGTAAATAAATATTTTAACTATGTTTTTCAATAATTTTTTTCGTAAAAAATTAAAATTAAAATTAAGCACGTTTCGCATTCATGGGAAAAAATAAGCTTTTTTCAAAGTGTTGCCATCACATTGATTAAAGCTCCAATTAAAAATAAATTAAATCTTTTTGGAAATGAAATCTGCAAAAATATAATTTTCGGCACGTGTTTGAAGGAAATGAAACAAATATGAAATATTATTTTTTTCTAAAAAATAAATTCCAGAAAAATTATTTTATGATCTTTTACATTCTCTATACAGGGTGTTTATTTAGTCCCGGACCCATTTTGATGTTTAATGACTCATAAAATAATGAAGATATAAACAAACTTATGGCATTTATTGATGGAATAACTCATATATTTTCCTTTTCAGGTTTGAATATTTTTACTTATGTAAGTATCGTCTGCGCGTGTGGTTAATTTTAGATAATTTCATTTTCCAGTCTAAATATCTGTACTTTTCTAAATATCATCTGCTTATTAATTGCATTTTTCTCTCTTTTGTTTTTGGCAACTATTGAAATTTTATGTTTACTTTTGATACGTTTTTTCTATGTAGTACTTTTGTATGTGATGTTTTATTCGAGCGGATATTAAGGAGAATGCATACACCACAAGAGAAAGTCCAGATTTTATGGTGGTCATAGAGTTAATTTCCAATTAACTAAATCACTGACTTTTAAGAGTTAATTTCCAGTCACTTAAACTCACTGATTTATGAAAATTTGAAAATCACTATTCAATTAAAAAAGGATAATTTTAGATTTTTCATCGATCGCTTCAAAGAAAATACGCCAATCAGCGCGCAGGTTTCTCAAGATTA
>JAPMOR010101122.1:162991-246276 GCA_026543865.1 Argiope aurantia
CAGACGAAGTAACCAGGGTGGCAGTCGAAGGATCGTCTAGGACGAGTACTGCTTTTCGAAGGAAGGGCAACACCTCCACTTGCACGTAGAGCTAAAATAAAATAAAAAATATAAATAATTAATGTTAAAAAAGCAGTAAGCTCTTTATAAAACCTGTATTGATAAACATTAGCATTCATAAAAATAATTTTAATACATCTATGAACTAATTATTCAATTAATAATTATAGAGTATGCTTATGAAATAAATATGTCAATTAAAATTCTTATTAATAAATAAAATAAATAATAAATAAGTAAATACACTAAATATCTGCCATTAATAAAATGAAGTATATTAAAATGAACCTAAATAAATAAATTAAATTTACATTCAATAATTTAATGAAATAATGAAAGCTCGATAGATCTTCTGAAAAATATTTTCCAATATGATAATTTAAAATGAATTACTGTGTTAAATGAATAATTAGAATTAATTAAAATAATTTTGCGTACTAGTGCAATGAAATAAATATAAAGAAACATACTTTACCATAACGATTTCAGCTTAATTTCGCTCCAATGGCCTTTGTAGTTATATCCCTCACTGTTTATATTCAAGTTCATATCCGATTAATAAAATGAATCAAAATTCCTCAATTAAATAGATAAATAAATTCACCGAGAATTATTTCTTTCATTAGTTAAATTAAATAAATAAAAAATAAATATTTCCGATGATAAATATTTTCGTTTGAATGTCTTTGAATAAAATCTTTTGATAAGAATCTTATAAAATGATGCTTATATTTTGATGTAATTGATTGCTAAACTAAACAGTAAAGTGCAGCAATCATTATGAATATTGGGTGCTTAAAGTTCAATCGAAATTTAACTTAACGAAGAGAATATTTCTGAGTCTTTAAGGATAATGTTTGCTGTTTCTTTTTATTGCAAATTAATTACTATCAAACTTTTGCGGAGTTGATCTTCCTAAATGTGAATGTTAATATGGCTTTGATGTTTGGCTATTCTTAAAAATTTCTGTTAGCTATTCATAAACTGATTTCTATAACCCAAAATTTTATTACATTTCCTTTCAGAGAACTCAACTCTTCATAACCAATTAATTTCAAATTCTGTCCACAAAATGAACATTCCTATTTTTTTCTGTAAATAAGCCACTATCTATTTAAAATTTCATGCATGCATTCTTTCTTAACCAATTAACTGTTTTTGACAAGCATACTCGTCATGGAAAAAGTATAACATTTTGCGTTATGACTAGTTTATTCGTCAGGAATAATAAGTAGTGACAATTTGCAGCTGAAATTAAAATTTTAGTAAAAACTCAAACATATTTGTAAATTTCAAGATGTTAAAAATTTTTTGAGGTCGAAATCAAAGGAACAAATAAATGATTATGATGCATTCTACCAGGCTTTGTTCAATTCTAATCTCTAACAGCAAATTAAAATGATAAATTAAATTTTTTATATTTCTTTTCGCTTATATGAAAAAAAATTATATGTTAGTTTAAGGTGTACGTACACACTTGAAACTACGAAAATCGTTCAAAATATCGAATATTTTTTTTCATTGCTTAATAATGTTCTCTGATTCTTTAGCTTTCAAACAATACCGATATGTTGTCAATATGCGAAATATTTCTCGAGTTATAAATATTTTTCTTGAGGTGCTTTCATTGAAAACTCTAGTTACAGTTTTTTTAAAACTCATTTTATGAAGAATGTTATTTTTCCACTATGTTGCTTCATTCAAACAATCATAACTCAACAAGAAATTAACCAAATTCAATTATTTATATATCAAAATAATATGTATGAAGCAGCGGATGTTTTGTGCCTCAATCAAAGTTATATTTTTAGAAATAAATTTTTAATAGCTATTTAAAAGTAAAAATTACAGAAAAAATATCGCTTTTTCTATTCATCGTTAATGAAACAATTGTATATATATATCTTTATATATATATCTTTATAACTTAATTGAGGCAGACAATATGAAGACTAATATTAGGCATAATTTCCAACTAGATTTGTGTGTCTATACAAATTAAAATTTAAGATATCATGTTTCAAAAATACGCTAATTAGCTCATTAAATATTAATTAATTAATTAATAATTAGTGTAATATTGTTTTTTTCACTGAAATGAGTTTAAACATATATTAATGAGCTACTGTGAAAAAACTAGATTTTTAAAGTTAAACTTTAAAAGAAAAATCTTCTAGTGTGCACGTACACCTTAAGTAAATAAATCATTGTGATTATTAAAATAAAAAAATAAAAAATCATCTCATTACAACATAATTTCATATTACATATACGCTGTGTTTAAGAGTATACTCGTCATTGTTAAATTTTTGAGACACAATTTAGTAAAGCATTTTCCGAATAAATCGAATAAGTTAATTGGTTAATTTCATGAATGTGCATATATATATATATTAATAATATTCCAGTTAAAATTTTATTATCAATACTAATTTTATTTCTTTCTCATCTACGAAGTATAATAACCGTCAAAAAAAAATCAAATTCAAAATTTTGACGAAATTCAATGCTTGCATTTTCCCTGAATCCGAAAAACATATTTTTGGCACTGTGTATGCCCGTTTGTGTGATGTTTAATCTGTGTGAATAATTCAAAATTACTATGAGATAGACATCTAAAATTTGGTATATAGATGGATGACAAAATTCATTGTTTTTTGTCACATTTAGAATAAAATCCATTTGCAGGAAGTCTGTTTGTCTGGATGTTCGACTGCAAGTGAAGTCGATAATAGGAAAATGCAATAAACTAGGCAGATAAAATTTGGTACAAAGACTTGTTGTTGTTATTGTTTCTTATGCCGCTGTTACAAGCCTGCTGTTACGAAGACAGCAATTTTAAGTCGGTGGTTGAGCGTCTCCTGTTTTTATAATAGCGCCAACTAGGGCCAAGAGTACGACTTTGCTACTCACGCATCACTCATTCGCTTGCACAAACCCTTTTTACAGGAGGGTACATTTACACATCTCACAGACAGAACAACCATGCTCAAACCTGGACTCAACCCAGGACGCCCAGGTCACGGGGAAGACGTGCAACCCCTATTCCAGGACGCCGGCGGTACACAGACTTAGCATCTAATGTATAGATATTTAATAATTTTTTAATTAAATCCATCAAACAGCTCACCATACATTTACATGCATGCAAACACAATAACTTTAAAAACCTATGTCTCAAAACAATGATATTCGGAATGTTGTCTTGTGAGATCAACTATAATCTCGTGTCAAATTTTATTGCGAATTTAACTGCAATGATGCGTCCAAAATATATATCCTCTCGAGATTCAGTGAAAATTATAGATTCACAGACACAAAAAAAATAAATATTTTATGTAACTACCTTTCACTGATTATATGCACGGTTTTCGCGTCGAGTATACAAGACAGTTTTGGAGAAAACATTTCCGCTGCCTTAACTGAATTTTATCGATACTAACTAAATTTTTTATCAGTTATTATTAATTATTATCCAGTTTTGGTCGTCATCTAGTTGGCAAAAATACTGTTTCCGCTATTTTCCATTAAATCTCATGCATATATTAATGTTTGTGAAAGCCTGCGTCCTGGAATAGGGGTAGCGCATCTTCCACGTGATCTGAGCGTCCTGGGTTCGAGTCCTGGTTTGGGCATGGTTGTTCTTCCGTTGTTGTATCTGTGAGATGTGTAAATGTACCCTCCTGTAAGAAGAGGTTGTGCAAGCGAATGAGTGATGTGTGAGTAGTAAAGTCGTACTCTTGGCCCTAGCTAACTCTTCTATAAAAACAAGAGAAGTTCCCCCACCTGCTTAAAGTCGCTGTCTTCGTAACAGCGGGCTTGTCCATGGCAAGTGCCATAAGAAACAACAAAATGCTTGTGAATCTCTAAGAAATTGTGTTTGAGCGTCAAGCTACAATAAATAGCGATGCTATGTTAATGTAACAGTTTTATATCTGTCATGTTCATTCTGTATACAAACTATCCTAATAAAGTTAAATCGCATGACATCCTATTGATATTAACCAGAAGGAGTGGTATTTCGAAATTTTTCTCGTATTCCCTCTAATAAATTTGTCATTCTAGAGAACGCCTTACATGGCAATGGCGAATAATAGCTACGAAATATTAACTTTTGGCGTAAATTTAGGCATTTTCAATGAATCCAATGAATGAGATCCTTGGTGAGTTAGTTACTTGACGATTAATCCCTGATATGGGGTTAATAGTATCCGAGATTCAAATGTTTGCTATTTTTTTGTGGAATAATGCATCGTTATGCGTAATCGAGCTGTTGATTCTTTCGTCGTACTGATTTTTCATAGCAAAAGAGGGCAGCTTTTATACAAAAAAATTATAAAAAAATCTCTCCTAAATCTTCGTTAAATTTAGCATTTGTCATTTTTTTTTTGAATTTTTTCCAAATCAAATTTCAAGAAAAAAAATTACGATGATATTGCAAATTTCCTAACAAATATATCCACAGATTAATAAGCTTAAATTTGCATTTTCAATATATATATATATATATATATATATATATATATATATATATATATATTTGTAATAAACTAATTATTTTTATTATATGTATAAATATATCAATTCTTTCTAGTTAACTTATGCAAAATGAAAAAAAAAAGAATTATAAGATTTAAAATAATATAATATAAAATAAATAAATAGATAAAGATTTTAATTTTAGAATTCAATTGTTTGATATTTCATAGAATAAAATTAATATATAAATTAAATAAACAGAAATTGCTACACATGTGTGTAACAACTAATGATGTTTTTCTCGTATAAATTTAAAATGATAATCTAATTTCAATGTTCAGTTAAAATCAATATTAATTAATTAAGAAAAATCGTGATAATGCATTCTGCATTTAATGTATTATTCATTTCCGGAATGAAAGATTCATTTCCGGAATGAATGAATGAGAAAATAAATTGAAAATAGCAAGATTTGATGAAATTTGCTCCGAAATTAAATATTTACAACGCTTTTCTAATAAATTATGCAGGTAAGGCCTTTGAATCAATTAAATTCTTTTTTTTTGGCAAAATTGTGGCAATTGCAATAAATTAATTAGGAAAAAAGATTTAATTGATTTTTTTTCTCTCTCTCTATGTATGTATATATATATATGTATAAAATTTGCAAAGTTTTATAATTTGTGAGAAAATGACGGCTGAAATTTTTCTCAGAAAAGCCTCTTTAGGGATAAAAACTATTTTCATTCGGACAGATTTATATTTAAACGTAAAACTTTTGAGTATCTGTTTTTACTTAAAAAAAATTTATGGTTTTATAAATGATATTTTTGTTCTTACTTTAATAGAAAAGGAACAGTGAAACATTACTTAAGTTCGTTTTTTTTTGGTAAATTATTAACTTGCTTAAACCATTGATTTTTATCTTTCTCGATATTACTTTTCAAGGAAAAGATATTAATATTTTTATCGTTTTCATTTTTTTAGCAACTCGAGCTTCTGTTCAACATTTAAAGAAGAAGTATTAAGAATGAAAACTTCAGGAAGTTACAGAAGTTATTAAATAGAGCTAAAGAAGGACAGCTATTCAAATTATTTTCTAAGAAATAAAAAATGATAAACTCTTAGCAATTATTTTAAAACGTATCTTAAATTTTTTTTTTGTTTTTAATTTTCACAAAATATTTTTTCCTAAAAATATTACGGATTTTTTTCTAGTTCTGAAAAATAATATCGAAAAAGCGCAGCAAAAATGTGGCGTATGATGAAAGTTTCATGGAAATTAAATAGTCCATTTTACACAAAAATTCAATAAGGACATTTTTAAAAAACCCCATTTTATTGATCTATGGAAAAGAATGGAATTGATTTTATAGTTCAGAATTTATATGTATATATATATTAATGTTTTGAAATTTTTGAGGCAAGTGTTTTTATATTTATTTTTAGGTGATGCTACACGTATCGATTGACATTTTAATTAATTTCCTCAATTAATAACTAGTTTTGAAACTACATTATTAAAACAGTTTTTATGAATGAAAACAAATAAGCAAATAAAATATTAAAAATTGCAGTACACCTGCGAAAAGTTGGAAAAACTATTTTAAAATTATATACCTCACGATTCCCCTCGAGTTATAATAATAGTGGTGTTAAATAGTTAATTGTATCCGTAGATGGTTAAATATCTTCCTTGTGAGAGCGCTGTACTTTAGAAACTGATTATGTTTAGTTATTTTAGCGTCCCGTTTTAAAGCAACACAAAGGCAATTTTGGGACGGATCTCGTAATTTTGAACTGCGGTCAGATGATGATGACGTCACTTCAGCTGACACCCCACTCTCCAAACTTTTCAACTCCAAACTTTGATCCCGACGGATTTGGAGCACCGGACCTTCTAACAAGATTCTTTTTCGGGGGAATAGGGTCTCGAACCTGAAGCCCTCCGATTCCAAAGCCGAGACCTTATCATCTCGTCACCGCAGTGAGAAACTCACTATAAATTTATTTTATGTGATTCCAGCATTATTATTGGTCAAGATTCTGGCAACAGTTTTTCTACAGAAAATTTTTAGAAAACCCATGTTTTGAAATTATCATAATTTAAGTGATAGTTAGAATCAAACATACTCTGATAAAATTTTCTCTCTAGAAGTAAGGAAGTCCTTTGTGTTGTGATGTGCTCGTGGGCCAGTTTCTTTCAAAAGTCCTCTATAAACATTTCCATCCTTATGTATTTTCACTTCTATCCTGGTGATTTATAAGACTCCTTACAACTTTCCGAAAATTTATTAAATTTAATAAATTCGAAATTCATCGAATACTGGCAGCACTGAAGTCCTTTGTGGTGTGATGTATTTGTGGGTCAGTTTCTTTCAAAAGTACAATACAAAGATTTTTACAGTAGTACTTTATACTTTCAATATTACCAATATTTGTGTTGTATAATTTTTCTACCTTTAGTAAATTTAAAAAAAAACATATTAAATATATTTTGAATATTTCATTATTGGATTGTTTTTATTGTTATTTGAAATATTTCATCCTGTTTTCTTTTTTCAATTTCCTTAATTTTAACTTAAAAGTTCGTTTTTAGTTAAAATTGTTGAAAGTTTGCTGTATATATAATTAATGTTTAACTTCGGAATCTAACAATAATAAAAATTACATGCATTCTTAATTTTCTATGATATAATTGAATATATAAAGATATAGTTAGAAAGTTATGAAAATCATTAATTGTATCAACTGAACAATAAAGTTCTAATTAAATCTACAAACATTTAAAAAATTTAAAACCGTTTTACCGTTTAAAACTTTAAGACTAAGTTTCACAAAATATTTAAATTAGAGTCATTAAACTTAACAAACCATGTAATCGCCGAAGACGATTCGTTTTTATTTTATACATTTTAATTTATGATGTAAAACCCATGCTAAATGAGAGTACATTAATTTTGATGAACCTTTGAAATAAAAGTTCTTCGTGTGTTTAATTAGTTTTATAATTAATACCCTTATTAAACTGACACAGATTTAATATATTTCTAAATAAATAAATCGCAATTAATTATGACATTCTTATTCGTTGAAATATATTCCTGCGGAAGAATAAAATAATAAATTTATCTGAGGACTTTTACTTTATTTAAGATGAAAGCATGGCATTAAAATAGAAAGTTCCATTTAATTAGATAAAAGATTAAAGCCGAATATTTAGAGGGCTTTGTGAAATATTTAATTACTAAGCAAAAGAATTTAACTTTCTAATACTTAATTTTTCGAGTGCACAAGAGGTTGTGTTTTGGGACATTGAACTTCTTTAATAACAATTTCAGTTTGTCACTATAAGGAAGTAGAAATATCTTTAAATATTTGCTAAAAATTTTTATGAAAAGAGCATACACAATACTTTATTAAGTAGACTTTTTATATTAAAAACGCTGTCATTTAATTACTAGAAGAAATAATGTTTTCATTTGTAAGATTAACATGTCCTTTTTAAACTCCGTGGATATTTCCGTGGATATTGACGTCAAGTGTTGAATTTTATATAATTATTCTTAATTTTTAACTTAATTTAACAAACATTAATTTAATTCTGAAATGTTCTCTTATTTCCTGATCCAATTCCAAATTTTTTTTAATTCAATTAATGTTACAAGAGATCTGTAAAAAGCTTAAATCCGCAATTTCACATGCTCCAAGTGAAGAGATAAAAATCTGTCATTCTAAGCAAATTCTTTAAAACAAATCCCTATTATTCCCTTACCTAAATCGACACGTGTAATGAAATCCCTATCAGAATCTCATTGTAAATAATCACCGGGAAAAATATTTCTGTCACTTTTTTCTCTTTTCGCCTTTGTGTTGTGATGTAGTTTGACGTACCGCGTCGCTTTTTGCTTGTGTATAAATTATGCCTCCCGGGATCCAATAAAGCAAAATTTCTGAGTGTCTTCTCTCTCTTCGGCCCTGACTCTGCTTCAAAAATATGTGTTTACATATATAGAGAGTGATATACATAATTCCAATTGCTGAAATGCTATAAATAGGCAAATTAATAAATATAACCTAGAAATTTACGAAATTTAGCATTTTATACAGTCCCCAGGTCCTGACAATTATGTTTATTAAAATATTCATATATTTTTAGAATTGTGGCATTTTAAATGGAAAAATTTATTATTCTGTGGCTAAACATGATGTTGTTGGGTAGGATTGAAAAGTCTTTATTTTAGACGAATTCTGCAGCTAATTTCGTTGCCTCAAGAGTGATCTTAAGGGATCGTTCGAAAATTGAAATTAAGCACCGTTATAGCATTGCTTTTTCAAATAGACCCTTAAAATAAATTTGTATTCGACATATATTTAGGTTGGTGAACTATAACTTGGTTTATTTTAGTCAAAAAATGATTAGAGTTTTTTTTAACGTGTGTTTATTGACATTAATTTTTTTAATGTTAATTTTATTGTCAATTTTTTAATAAATATATGACTGATTGTGCCGGGGGGCCGTATAAAAAGAAAGAATTCGCCCTCTTTTGAAAAATATTTTTTTTTGACTCAAACCTTATAAAATATATTTCCCCATTAATTTCAATTGGAACTATGAACCTGAATGTAATAGTTTTGAATTTAGCTATTGGAACACGATAAGAGTGGATTCCTTGTATACTAAGATACATGTTTTGATGGTAGAAACCGATTTCATTTTTGGAGTTTTAGTTGAATTAATTTTCGTAGATAGTAATTTCCTTTAAAATTTGTAAGTTAGATATTGATTAGGATTGACATTACACATTGATTAGGGGTGGTAAAAATTGGAACGTTACGCGATAGAACTACTTATTTTAATTGCTGAAAAATATTTAAAAGTTAATGAAAGTCTGGAGACCACTGTTTGAAAATTTGAGAATTGGTCCCCTTAGATCGTGTGATTTAACACCATTGGATATAATTTTTGTGTGTTTATTTAAATTCTAAGCTCCACGCCAACAACCGCACAAGCACGCGTGCATTTACTATATTGTCTCCTTGACATTTATATTTGCTAAATAACTAACTGGATATGATCCGAAGAAAAGGTTTCTTTCGTTTAGATATGAAATATAAATGGCGAATCTTTTATTTAAGATTAGCTATATATGTTTAAATCAATTAATGTTATGTAATATTATAACATCTAAATATTTTATATCCTTTTAGTTGCTAAATTCTATTTTCTATACTTGTGTTTGCCAAAAATAGTGGTTTGAGTGACTCTGACAACTTCGGTTACTTTTCCAAAAATTTCAATATTTAGGAGCTAAAATTCTCTTTCTGTCCATCTATAGATATTTTAGAACAAATTTGCGTTCCCCAAAATCAGGAATTTATGAATAAATACATTCTTATTTTTTTAAATACTTGTTACATAATGAAAAAGAACCACAGAAACTCTCTTCAAATCTTTAAACAACGTAAAAAGTCAATTAAAAAAATTTAGATTTTATATGAAACAAGCTATAAAAATAATTTCAAAAAACTCGATTATTTTTCAAAGTTATGGTCTAAATCTGTATTTTCTTTATTTTCTTACGGTTTATTCGCAATAATGTTGAAAATTAATCAATTGATATTATATTATTCTATATTATCCAAATATCCTGTATTGTTTTAGTTGCTAAATTCTATTTTCTACTCTTGCACTTGGTTAGAAACTCTCCTGCGTGACTTAGCTAACCTCGGCTACTTTTCTTAAATCTTTTGGCTCTAAAATTCATTTTCTGACCATCTATATATATTTTAGAACAAATCTACGGTTCCAAAAATCAGGAACTTGTGAATAAATTCGTCTTTGTTTTAATTCTTGTTCCATAACATGAAATGAACTCTCTTCAACTTTTAGACATTATAAAAACTCAATTCAAAAAAGTTAAATTGTTAGATTTTATATGAAAATTTAATAAATAATTTCGAAAAGTTCATTATTTTTCAAAGTTACGGACTAAATTTGTATTTTATCTACTGTTTATTTGTTTTCTACGGTTTATTTTTTACATGTATTGACATGTAGAAAATTTAAATAACAAAATATAAAGAAGGTAAGAAAGTAAAACTGTTGAATTTGATATTTATGTAACATAATTAAAAAAAACACAAAATGCAACTTATATTCAAAAATATCTCTGATAAAATGTTGCATCGTAAAATTATTTAAATTTCATTTAAATAATTTTTGAAAAATTTAATCCATAGAAATTGTAGTCTTAAGAACACGTTTAAAATTAACTTAAATTAAAAGATGTGGATCAGTCAGATATACGCATCCTATCTTAAAACGTTTCAGAAAAAAAGTATTAAAAATCTAAAACTTTGTCTAAAACCTTTTATTATATCGTAACTTATATTATAATGGTATTTTAACGCCCTGTTTTAAAGAAACGCTAAAGCTATTTTGGGACCGATCTCGCAATTTTGAACCGCGACCAGACGACGAGGTCGACGCCTCCTGAACTTACACCACCTCTCCAAGTTTCCACACCACACAAGCAAGATGATACTTGGCGCAGCAGCCCCACTTACACTACTTCGACAGAATCGGGTCTAAGAACCTAAAAACCTCTGATTCTGATACCGAGACCTTATCTTCAGGCCATCGCAGTCCTCTTGTCTAAACATTTGTTTGAAATTCATAAAAATGAATATTAAACCTTATTTTGGTATTTAATCATGGTGTTGCAAACATTAAATTTTTTATTTCTTTTTAATTAAAAAAAATAAAGTTTCATATTGCAGTTTTCAATCAAATAATTGCGGAAATAGTAATAAATTTCATAATTAAAAGGTAAATTCAAGTTTCTAGACAAAGCATAATCTATTACAGCTTGTATAATTTTAGAAATTTAAGAAACTTTTTATAAAAATGAATTAAAACCATCAAGTTAATGATTAATGCTTTTTTATTAGTAAAATGATAAAAAATAACCCACACATATAATTAAACCGATCTGTCTGAAAGCGACGAGTTTCTTCTTGATATTTAGCGGAAATTTAATTATAATATATTTTTTGTATCAATAATCCTTCCTAAAATTCATGCAAGCGGGAAAATAACGTATGAATGGAAAAATATTAAAATTTTTTTAACATTTAGCAATTTTGCATGTTTGATATATGACGAAATATTAAAAATATTTTTTCCGTCGTTGTCTTTTGTATTTTGTTAATATAAGAAGAAATGGTAAAGCAATAACTAAGAAAATCTCAAACTAATTACAATTAATGCTCAGATTGAGAATTTCTTTTCGACATATCTGAGTTTCCAGAATGAATAAATGTTTATTTTTTTAATCTTTTTCAATAGCAGACATCGAATAATGTTTATTTTAAGGCATACAAAGACATTTTATTTCCTTTCTGTATAATTTTTAAAATTACATTAAGATTTTTTTATAATGATTTTCGCCAAATTTGTAAAAATTTGTGTTCTTAAAAATGTGTGTTTCTTTAGATTCAAAAGGTTTCTGAAAATGAATTTTTTTTCTTGTAATTTTATATATAACCACATAATAACGTCGAACTAATAACTAAGCTTTTTTATTTACTATAGAGGAATTTTTATTCAAAAATATCGTTTTCATATATTCTATTTATTTTTATTTTCTCTTAAAAGAAGCATAGAGAAATTATTGTCAACAAATTCGAATTTGAGATTTTGATGAATCTCCATGTTTCAGTTTTCCCAGAGTCCGGAGAGCACATTATGTCTGTCTGTCTGAGTACCAGTTTGTCTGCCTGTAAACATGATAATTCAAAAACGTTTTGAGCTAGAAAGCTAAAATTTGGTATGTCGAATTAAGATGAAATGTGTGTATAATTTTCAAGTTTTGAACAAATTCCATTCACAGGAAGTTCAGTGTTCGAGCAAAACTCATCTTAATAAATATAAAATACAAACTACTGGATACATAAAAATTTATATACAGATATTGCATCTAAAATATTGATACGTATTAAATTTTAAACCAAATTCCTCAAATGGTTGACCGCTTGCGTGTTTATATCTTTCCTTTCATGAAAGCGCAATGTTTCATATGAGCGATGACTTAAATTATTGAAATTCGGTATATTACTAAGTGACTACAACTATAGTTTTGCATAAACTTTTAGTATCGAATGGCTGGTGAAAAGGAGTCCAAAATGCGCATAGAAATGTTAGATTATAGCCCAAACTATTTCGTAATTATCTTTCACCACCTTCATTCCTTTTGCTCAATGCTGTTCTTACAAGATCCATTTTATGTGGGGAAAGAAGGATTAGAATTTTATTGGAGTATTTGCGAAAAAGTTTCGAGAAGACAACTCTTACTGGTTTTTGCTTGTAATAGGAGCTGTGGAATATAAGTTCAACATTCTTTTAAAAATAAACCTTAAAAAATAAATAAATTATTTGCAATTTTTTGCCAATTAGTAAATAGACTTTCTGAAAATTTAAAACCAACCTCATTTTACTTGTAATGATGTCTGATTTTTGAAAAATGCTATTCAAATAAACATATGTTTTATTTTATTCTCATATTTTTTATGGAAAATTTTTTTTATCTCTCAAATTAAAAGAAGTATTTTGCAAGATTTCAAAGTATAAAAATATATAAAAGACGTAATTTATTTTTAATATTTATAATACTTCGACTTATATAAAAAATGCTTGCTTGTTAAAACTGAACCGAAAATATTTTCGCGTATTTTTAATTCCTCGTTTTTTTTTAAAATCTCTTTATAATGATTGTTATTCTGTTCATTGATATTTTTGGAATGAAGGAAAAAAAATAAATCTTTATATTTGCTCAAATACATGCATTTCAAGAATTTAACATCACATTATATAGATATAGCATTATTTAACTGACTTTTGAAAATACTATTAAGCGATTCCGTATTATTTTGTATTTATTTTGAACTGTAATTAGTGTAACCTTTCTTAACATTGCAAAAAAATTATAATATGATGATTTTCACATTGATAGGTATTCTTATGAATCCAGTAATTTTACTATCGACAAATTTTTATGCCGATTTATTTTTGACAAATGCTTTATGGATTTACAAATGCTTCGAATCTGAACGACATTCTGCTGTACGCTTTCTATTTTAAGAGAATGGTAAAAAATGTTATCTTAGCAAACGGGGAACATATTGGCAATTGGATTTTTAAACCGGGAAAACATTATTTATAAAGTATTCCTGATTTAATCAATTCATTTAAATGATTAATTAAATTTGCACCAGTACCTTGCCAAATTTATGACTATTTGTTAGAAACCAGCAAGTGGATTGGTCTCCCTAAAACTTTCTCGTGTACTCTCTAATAAACTTGTCATGCCAGAGAAGGTCTTACATGGCACTAGTGTACAATAGTTACGAAATATTCAACTCTTGGCGGAAAGTTAGCATTAATACTCAATCATTCGTTCCATTTTTGACGGTTAATCCCTGGAATGCTGTTAATAGTATCGGAAAATCGAATTCTAGTATGTGAAAAGTTTTCTTCTATCAATTGAAACAAAGATTTGACAAAAGTGCTCTTGTAATTCACAAAATATTATACTAACTTTGATATATTTAAGTAATTGCGTTTTTAAATTACTCGAAATGTGAATGATTTTTGAGCGTTTCTATGTTTTAGAAAGTACATGTTTGACAGACAGTCAACCCTTAATTGGATATGGCTCAAAATTCGACTAGTCCCTACACTGTCAACGTTAAAACTATTTACTGAATTTCATGCATCTCGTTATCGTGTTAACTTATATCGTGTTAACTTATATTCAATCGGCCTGAAAGACAAATTTTCTCTGAATGGATTTTACTCAAAATTTGATAAAAACTTTCGCGAATTGGTGTCAAGACTGTATATAAAATCTCATTTGTCTAGACAAAAGCGTTTTTTAGTTATCTCAGTTGCAGACAGACAGACGGACATTTTCCAAAAATGTATTTTTCGATCGCAGGGAGGTCTGAAATGTAGAGATTCGTCGAAATCTCGAGTTCGAACTTTTTTTTTGACGATTACTTTACTTTCTCTATACTGCGAAAAAAATACCTTTTCTTCGAAGAATTTATCTATACTAGAAAGTAAAATTGAATAGGGAAGTGTATAAAATTTCCATGCATAAGGCTTTTTACACATTCCTTTAAAAAAAAATTTCTTTAGCAGAGGAGAGATGAGATGGAAACTATAATTTGGCAATCTTAATGAATGAATTGCCATATTATAATTATATATTTTGCTCTGAAATTCTTGTAGTAATATCTATTTTGGTATGATATTACTTTATATAATACTAAAATTTGAAAAATTATCAGTCATTTTGTTGAAAATATACACTAAGATGCATTTTCCAGACCTTTATATGCATTATGAACAAAACGAATATTAATACAGATTTAAAAAAGCTGTATTGAATTGAAAAGATTAAACAATTATAGCAGGTCCATTTCATTTGGTACAGTAATTTCTTTCATTGCCCGTGATTACACTTTTACTTTTTCGTATACGAAGGGTAGAGACAATATAGTAACTGTCAAAAGTTATAAATGGAGATTTTGATGAATCTACAAATTTTAGACGTCCCTGAGTTCGAAAAACAAATTTTTGAAAAATGTCTATTTGTCTGTCTGTCTCTCTATCTGTGACAATGGTAATTCTAAAACGACTTTAGCTAGGCGGATGATATTTGGCATATAGACTTAAAACCAAATTTTTAGATGTCTATTATATTTTGAGTAAACTCCGTTCAGTGGAAGTATATCTGTCCGGCTGTTCGAATGTAAGTTAGTACGATAATTATAAAACCAAGAAGGCTAGATATATAAAATCAGGTACAGAAATTTAATATCTTTAGATTCTTTATTTTGAGCGAAATATTAAAAAGTGGTTGATTGTCTGTCGGTCTGTACTTTCAGAAATATGCAAACGTGATAACTCAAAAACGCAAGGAATTAAATACCTCAAATTTAGTACGGAATTTTGTTACTATTTTTATCAAAATTTTATTTCAATCGGTTGGGAAAAACGTGTCTAAAACCTAAATTCGTTTTTCGGATACACTTGACTTCATGCGGGGGATAAATGGTTAAAATACTTGCCAAGGATCACACGATAGATTCAGTAAAAAGGCTTAATTCAAGCCAAAGCTTAATATTTTGTAACTAATATACGTCAATGCCATATAATTGCATCACTTGGGTAACATCCTTATAATAATGTATGCGAGAAAGTTTGGGGGAAACCGCTCTCGCTGGTTTAGAGATTTCTTCTTCTGGTTCGGTATTTAAACAAGATCACCTGCTATAAACTGCGCAAGCAATTGAGGAATGACTCCAACTTTTGACATCCATATGTTCTGCTTCAATTTTTAAATCATATTGAAAAACGAGACTGGAACAGTAGTGGAAATTAAACAATTCATCTTTCATGACACAACTCCATTCCTCATGATTAATTTAATTTCAAAGTCATGTTTGTACTTGGTTATGAATTCGAAAAAAATGTCTTTCACCTACTGCTGAATTGTATGGTAATTTTTTGAAGTTATTATTACTCTGATTAAAAATTAATAATGATAACTATTCTGTGCAGCTTCATTTATAAATGCACCTTATATTTAGGTGAAACAAGAATTATATGCATTTCTTTATTATTCTTGAACGATAAACATCTAAATGATTAAAACCTTGTATTGAATAATGCAAATCCGGCCATTTTCTAAATTATTTTAAGACTACTAGTATTCCCAGCAGCTTTTTTTTTTTTTTTTTTTTTTTTTTAAAGAAGCTTTTTGGGCTAAAAATGTGGTGAAATAACTCACTGGGTCACGATATGATAATGCGCCTTGTCATAGTATCATTATCATTTTTGAATTTTAGACAACAATTCTAACAATATACGCGTTCCCAACTTCCGTAATTTTTTGATATCTTATTATATAATATTTTCTTATTTTTACGGTTGAAGCTACAAGCTAGTTTTCACCATTTTGAATGTTTTGATGCATAAACGAAAATTCTCTAAATCTGTAAGGGGTCCAGGAAATGATTTTGATAAATATGTTTGGAATATTTTTAGAAACGCAAAAAGCGTGGGAAGAAATGCATTGCAATTGGAGGGGATACTTTTGGAAGCATGTAAAAAATCTGAACAAACATCTGAATTGATATATTTATTTTTATGAGAGCATTTTTGATGACAGCGGCATTGATTAGTATTATTTATGGTGTGTGTTTATAAGAATTCACTAAATACGAAGAAATATGTGTGCGAAATATAAAAGAAAATAAGCATTGATCAAAGAACAATGATAAATAAAGAAATAAAAAATACTGACTACATATTCATGCTTTCTCAATAAGAGCAACTGCAACTGCCATGTTTCCTAAAAAGATATATTCAGCATGTTTTTTTTAAAACATCACTTCCTGTTTTACTGCTTTAAAAGTAGATATAAAAAATTTTCGGTTAGATTTAATTCTGGTTTACATTATTAATTACCGGCAAAATAAACATTAGACACAGAAATGACTTAAGTGATAATGAAAACTAATATGCAAAAATATTCAAATGGTTCGTATATGCATGAAAAAGAATTAAAAAAGATTTAAGTTTTGCAAAAAAAAAATACCAAAAATCTGAGAATACATGACCTTTAAATTAAACCTTGGTATTTCTCTTTGTCATAAGTTAATTCACTAAGTTAATTCTTTTTCATAAGTTAATCTTATGCAGTATTTAATATTTCTTCATCTTAAAAAAAGAAAAAAAAATCAATTTTGAAACCTCTTTCATTAAAAATTCACAGTGAATAGAATTAAACTACAGGGGAATTTATAACTGTAATTAAAATTACAGTTATAAATTACAGAGAATTAATTATTTTTACTTTGAGCAAAATTTTTATCTCGATATCGTTTAAATTTCGGCATTCATTCAAAATTTCGTTACACTCAGAAATATAATTAGGATATTCTAACAGCATAAACAGAATTTCTGTTTAAAATCTTAAATCTTTTAAATTGTTACAAAAAACGAAAAATTGAATATCATTTCTATATCACCTTTAAGGAAAATAAAATTAAATTCATACTGCTTTAGATTCAGATAAAATAATAATACTTGCTCAATTTCATTCAAAATTCGTTTTATTATTCATATTAAACATTATTTCAAATTATTAACTCGAATAAAATATGATAAAACTTTAAAAGTTCCTTGCAAGTTGTTTTATCGTTTTCTTCACGTTTCAATATTTCTAGAAGAAATTGACTAAAAGTATTGCATATAACAATTTATATTAATAATTTTTCATTTAATTTCTTTCATACTTTATACTATTTTTTGTTGCAATTTGTATGCAGAACTAAATCGAATCTACTCGTTACTACATGCGCGAAATATATAATTTGAATAGGTATCTTTCGATTTAATGGAGAAAAATTTTGTATTTTTATTTTATATATAAAGCATATAAAATACACGTGTATAAAGCGTGAAAAAGATATTTTTCTCTATTTATAGATTCTCTATATTTTCAAAATTACACCAAATAAAAATTTAACTTAAATATATATAAGAAAAATCAGTTGAAGAGCATGTTAAATAGGAAGCATGTAAGATATTTTACTGAAATGGAATTATATTGGGAAATTGCTTTCATAGAACATTATGATTTTTTGTCATTTCTTCGTAGTTATTGAAAATTGTAATTTCTTTAATCCGTAACTGGAAACATGAACATCCTCACGCGGCCAGATACATGGAATAAAAAAGATTCAGTTGTTATTTTTCTTTTTTGTCTTTTGCAAACAGCATTGGCATTTATTTTGGAAACACAATACATTCTGGAAATCATGTAGTTACCAAAAATATGAAAAATATTAAATGTTGGGAAAATGTTATAAGAAAAACCTCAACAATCTTTTAAAGAGTATTTATTTCTTTTAGATATTACGGAAGGACACTAATGTTAATAACTGTTAGAATTTAACAAACAAAAATAAAGAATGCAATATTTTAAAATATTGTTTTAAGAATATTTCTTCATTATTTTTGCATTATTCAAATTAAAAGCAGTTTCAGAGGCCCGGAGTTAATGACTCTAAAAATAACAACAAAACCTTTGAAAAAGAATAACTCGGTTAAACACTCGAGTTCATATTTTGACTTTTGCCACCATATTGCTGAAAGAACAATTTGAAAGTACTTAGGGTATTATTATATTCAAGGAGAAAAAACCAAGTGACAATCAGATCTAACGAACAACGCGGAGTCATTTTCAATCCGTCTCCATTTGCGGGTTAAAGATTTATTATTTTTTGTATCAAATAAATTTTAACGCATATAAAGGAGTTTCAAATTATTTGTTTTAATTACTTTATTGAATTTCGGAATATAAGTTTGTCATGTGTGTGTGTGTTGTATATTTTACCTCATTTTTTCCCAAGAAATTAGAATTAAAGAAGCAATGTGAGTCCGTTTGCTTATTTCTAATTAAAGAAAATATTTGATAACAATTGTTTAGTTCAATTTTTCTAAATAAAAATAAAAAATGAATATAATGACTATGTGATTTCAAACATATTAAACATAAAGAAACTGTTAGTGAGAATTGAAAACTTAAACCATTGCAAAAACTGCAAAATCCTTTTTGAAAGTTTTGGCAGGATTTAATGAATCAGTTGTTTGAAATTTACAATAAATTATTTACATGAAGTATATTTAACAGTTTTATTTTTAGCATATTTAAATACATCTAAATATTTAAAGAATGGGAATAAGATGTTCAGAATTTGAAATCCAATCAAAATCTTGTGCATTTTGTTTGAGAACGTAGAATAGATTTTATATTTTATCTTTTAGTATTTATCATTTTTGTACATAGGAACTTACAAACAGTATAAAGAAATTACAAACAGTATAACTTATAACAATACAATACAAACAATATAACTAAAAGAGTTAGATAGAAAGATTAAACGAAAAAAAGAAAAAGAAAAGAAAGATTATAAAATTCTGAGTTAATATAAAACGAGTAAGTTTCTTCCCTTTACTTATTCACATCGTATAGAGTCTTTTTTGATCTTAATATTTTGAGCGTGTTTTACAGTAATCTGTTTTATGTTGAAATGAAACACATATCGCTTGCATTGTTGCAGCTAATATTTCTGTCATTTTTTCCTTTTGTTGATGATCAAAGTATGTATATTTGACGTATTTTTACATATTTAGGCGGATTCAATAGAAATCAATCTTTTAATAAAGTTTTTGAAATTTTTCTATATTACAATTAAGCTTAAATTCAGAATGAAGAATTATTATTATTCTATTATTAAGTATTCTTCTTCTATGATTATTCTTCTATTATTTTCGTATGATTTCTTCTTCAAGGAATATTTACGTCTATGATTATTCTTCTATTCTTAGGTATATGATTATTCTTCTATTATTACGCATATGATTATTCTTTTATTATTACATCTATGATTATTCTTCTATTATTAGGTATATGATTATTCTTCTGTTATTACGCATATGATTATTCTACTATTATTACGCATATGGTTATTCTTCTATTATTACATCTATGATTCTTCTTCTATTATTTCTTATTCAAGGAATTATTACGTCAATGATTATTATTCTATTATTTTTCTATGTTTCCTTATTCAAGAATTATTAGACATATCATTATTCTTCTAATATTATGTATATGATTATTCTTCTATTATTACGCATATACTTCTTCTATTATTTCTTATTCAAGGAATTATTAAATCTATGATTGTTATTTATTTATTTATTATTATTATTATTGAATATGAGTATTGCAAACAAAATCGCTCGGTATTTAAGTCTTATGTGAACTACAAAATATTTTTGATAATTTATGTAATATCTCAAAGAATAATTCTACAAAAATTTCTCAGATTTAGCATAAAATTCAGTTTTTAGTTTTGCTTTCAAAAGGATTGAAATGAAATCAATAATAATATTTTGTTCCGTATTATAAATATATTTCAAAAATTATGAAACCTAAATTTAATGCAGTAAGGTATCATATTCTGAGAAATATTCTAGACACGTCAAATTTTAAATAAATGAATGAATGTTTCTATTTTCCACAATCAACTAAGACTTATTTATGAAGTTTTGAATGTTAAAAATTTAGAAAAACTCAACATTTTCATAATCTTAGGCCAATTAATCTTGAGAAACCTGCGCGCTGATTGGTGTATTTTCTTTGAAACGATCGATAGAAAATCTAAAATTATCCTTTTTTTTATTGAATAGTGATATTCAAATTTTCATAAATCAGTCAGTTTAAGTGATCAATTTAGTTGATTGGAAATTAACTCTTTTTATTTAAAATATTAGTGTTTCAAGAACATTTTGTTATTCGTGATTTCCACAGCAGAAGCTTTATGTAAAATCAAAAATTCGTTATTTATTAGAGCATTTATTGAATTAAGTAAAATATAATCATTTTCTATTTAAACCATTTTAGTATATCTGTTGTGTTCGTGCGTCAACAAAAATAGAATGCAGACAAACTTATTATGAAACTAAATCTTATTACATTGTAGATAATATTATCAAATTTACATCAACTTATTTTCATTCAAAATTCTAGCATTGTTTTTAAACAACAAATTAAAAGTTCCAAAAATATCACTGTAGCCAATCTGAATTTCACAACTATTTACAAAATAAAATTTATAATTATTAAAATAATCGTTTGCTACTTTTAAATAAAATATTTACGATTTATGTCTCAACAGAACTGTGTCTTACTTAAGGTTTACAAATTAGCTGTGTGGCCCTGATTTGAATGGATATCCTGTTCATATTAAACAACATTTGCTTTAAAATAAAACTGATTTATCGGATTAATAATATAGAGAGTGTAAAAGATCATAAAAAATTTTTTCTTGAATTTATTTTTTAGAAAAAATAATATTTCATATTTGTTTCATTTCCTAAAGACACATGACGAAAATTATATTTTTGCAGATTTTATTTCCAAAAAGATTTAATTTATTTTTAATTGGTGCTTTAATCAATGTGATGGCAACACTTTAAAAAAAGCTATTTTTTTCCAGGAATACGAAACGTTTATTTTTATTTTGTACGAAAGAAATTCTTGAAAAATAGAGTTAAAATATTTATTTAAAAATTCATTAAAAACAGAAATTTAATTTTAAGGTTAAAACATTGGTATCATTTAAAAGATAAATTTTTGATCTTTAACTTGATGTAAAAATCTTTTTTGTGTGGCAATATTTTCGGAAGTTATAGCAGAAACACGCCAAAATTTTGCTTTATTTTTAAATAAATACAATTCTAATTAAAAATTCGAAAAAATAACCCCCAGGAAAAAATAACCCCCTATTAATTTTCTACGATTTCTTATTCAAGAATTATTAAACGTATGATTTTTCTTCTATTTTAATGAATATGATTATTCTTCTATTATTTCGTATATTATTATTCTTCTATAATTTAAGTATATGATTATTCTTCTCTTATTTCTTATTCAAGGAATTATTACGTTTATGATTATGCTTATATTATTTTTCTATGATTTTTTTTATTCAGGAAATTATTAAATCTATGATTATTCTTCTATTATTCCTTATTCAAGGAATTATTAGGTCCATGATTATTATTCTATTATTTTTCTATGGTTTCTTATTCAAGGAATTATTACTATGAGAACCTAATTAGAATTAAATTTTAAGTTTAATTCTCAGATTTAAGCGAGGGAAATTTTGAATTTAAATCAGTTTAAATGTCTGCAATAGTAAATTTATTCTTCTTCGTAAAAATCTTTTGGAGTATATTTGCATTCAACTGGTATGTTCCTTGCTTTTACATCTTAGTAAGCCGGCGTCCTGGCATAGTAGTAGCACGTCTTCACCGTGATCTGGGCGTCCTGGGTTCGAGTCGCGGTTCGGGCATGGATGGTTGTTCTTCATTTGTTCTATCTGTGAGATGTGTGAATGTGCCCCCCTGTGAAAAGGGGCTGTGCAAGCGAATGTGATGCGCGAGTAGCTTAGACGTACTCTTGGTCCTCGTTGGCACCACTAAAACAAGAGACGCGCCTTCGGCTTAAAATCGCTGATTTCGTCAGCGAGCTTGTTCATAGCAAGTGCCATTAAAAACAACAACAACATATCTAAATGATGTTCTTTGGATTTATAGTTTTATAAATGACTTATAGTGGTTAGGTTTGATTCTATTTTATTGCGGTTTTGATTGGATTCGAATTTTGAAATAATATTTTGTTTATTATTGTCTAATTTTAATTTCACCGCTTTATTAATATTAATACTTGTCTTCAAAATAGTTCAATGTTTTTGGAATTTTCGGGTCATGTTGGGGTCAATACTTGCACGAAAGTCAGACCCTTAACAGAAAAAATCCCTGGTTTGAATCCCAGTCTGCGGGTACCACTTGATAAAGCCTTCAGGCCGGATTAATCCTTTTTTTCTTTTTTTTAAAATCTATTTTAGTATTGTTTTTGTGGTTTAAACTTAATATTGATTTATTTGGAGTTTTGAAGCCTCAAAATGCACGGGTAGAAAATTGGAAATTTATGGCTCTTCAGGCACCCATTTTTTGCTTTTAGGGCTATTAGAAAATGATAAAGATGCTTGTTACTTTTGGAGACTTATCGCCAACAAAAAGTTATATCTAGGCGCGAATCTCCGCCATGTACCCGATTCTTCTGTGTGGCCAGTAAAGGGCAGGATCGTAAGAATTTATCGCCCGAAAAAAGCACAAAGAAAAAAAATGAAAATCAAAACGTAATTGCAGTTTAAGTTAATTTTGGATGGGTATTCTTTTAACATTCTTAATTCATCATTATTTGCACAAGTTTAATATTATGTGATTTGAATTTGTGATGTGATTTAATTTTTGAATTTGTGATGTGAATTAAATTTTTTTCTAACTTGATTAAGGTCACTTCTGTTTTAGATGTAGCAGCATTGGCTCGCTTTAAATATAATGTATCTTCCATTTTAAAACGTTTTGACTCTAGAAATATTTACTTTATAAGTTAGTCTAATATATATCGTTTTTATTTTATAATTTGGAGTTTCTAACGTCTGTAATAAAATATCTTATGATTATTCATTCCTTTTAATCAAATTTAGAACATTACTGAATGTAAATCCTTTTTCTTGTCCTTTCAGATCAAAGGAATAGCCCTGTTATTTAGCAACTAGACAATATTTTAGTTTATTCAGTATATAAAATCTTTAACAAAATTTTTTTCAACTTTTCAGAATATCTTCTACAGGGAGTAAATTTCAAATATTTTAAAAGGTGACTGTTGTTTAACGAGAGTATTTTTTACCAAAACTTTCGAAATTCCTTCCAGAGAAAACTTTTAGAAATTTTACTGAAACGTTTTAGAAGAAATGAAACTCATATTTCAAAGTAGAAGCCTTAACTTTCAATATCAAATGCAACTTCAGTCTTTATCTTAACTGAGAGGACATTTTTATTTCATTTCCAATTATTCTTTTTTCAAATGGAATGGTTTTTTTTTAAATCCCTTTTATCTTTAAAAATTGTGTCTAGAGCATCTTGTCTGCGGTTTGTAGTTACAGGAAAGTGCTACAGTCATGTCAGAAAAAAAGTCTGAAGTTAAGGCGATTACAAGAAATATTCTCTTTAAATTTAAAGGCATTTTATAGAAGTAAACTGCACATTCTACAAATTGCTGCTAACTTTGTTTCAAAGTAATAAAACACTATTTTAAGTTGGTTGCAGATCACAGAATGATTTTTTAAATCCCAAACTTACGAATTTTTTTTTTCTATTTTAGTAATTAACACATTTAGCATAATTTATTTTTATTCTATTTTGTTTCCAAAAAAAAAAACACACACATAGCTACAGTTCCAGACATTTTAATATCGTATTATTTAACAAAAGAAAATAGTATCGATTTTATTCAAAGAGCTTCACACATAAATCATCCCTTCGAATTGTTATGAAAAATATCAAAATATGGAAAAAGAAATACATTTATGGATGAAGTTGGTTAATACAGAATTTTAATAGTTGAATTTGTTAAACTGGATATCCAAAATAGGCCTATAAAGATGTATCTTTTTTTATGTTACTGAATAAGAGGAGGAATTTAATTTAATTATATTAAAGTCTCCTTTGAAAGCAATACTAAGGCAATTTTTTCACCTGACCATGATTCAAATCTCGTAATTTTGAATCATGGTCAGGTGAAAAGACGACATCTAAGCTGGCATCTCGGCCACTAAATTTTCACTCCATATTAGGGGGAGTATAAAAAAGAGGAATGAGATTTGAAAGCCATTTTTTGCATTTAAAGAAAGACCGCCAATTATTATGTATTTTTATAAGTATATAAGCGCTATAACTCTAAAGAGTAATAGTATAAATAAAGGAAATTCAGTAGGTGACTGAATTTTGATGCTTTATTCCACATGAAAACACGAACGCATAGGCAGTAATAGGCGGTAATAAATAACCGAAACAGCGCAAAATTCCTCAGAGTGAATTCACAGGAGAGAGTCTTCGCTGAACTATTTATGTCTCTTGATTCGTCTGCTAGTCACAATGTCTAATGTATAATAAAAACTGCTTTTTAAAGAACGTAATAAAAATATTTAAAAGGTTTTTATAAGGAGACGAAGGGTTGCAAATCTTGCGTTAACTAGTGCCTCATGCAGAACTTGAAATATTCCTGGTTTTAATTGAAGGACTTTTTCTTTGATATTTAGATTGCTACAAATGTTTTATAGTTCACTAAAATAAGTGCGATAATTAGTTTCAGAAACTATTCATTATTCTGAAACTAATTACGGCGCATTAAAACTGTAAATGCCTATTCCCAATATAAAGATTTTTTTTCTATAAAAGTATAAAATATTTTTTATATACGAGGCCGTATTCATATTTAGAATTTTTTTCAAGTAGCAAGAAAAAATTTCAAATAGATTAATATTCATAATTTAACGATTTAATCAAATTTATACAACATTCTATAATTTTGAATAAATGGTTGATGAGTTATAAACTATGGAAATTCTCATGTTTCGCAATATTATATGAGAGTCACTTAAAATTTTTTTTATTTATTTATTTATTTTCTTGTGTACAAAGTATCGAGAATCGACAAAATTTTTGAACTGCAGATTTTAATGAATCTCCATGTTCAGACCTCCGGGAATCGGCCAAACACAATTTTAACATTATGTCTGTCTGTCAGTCTCTCTATGAATGCGCTAACTTAAAAGATTTTTGAGATGGGCATCTGACTTTTGTTATATGGAATTATTTCCTAAAACTGCTTCCAAAATTTAAAACAAAAAATTATTTGAAAGAAATCCATTCACAGGAATTTTGTCTCTTTTCGAGTACAAGTGAATTCGATAATGACAAAACACAAAAACTAGATATATAACATTTAGAAAAAAGGTTTTATCATCTAAAATGTAGATAGATATCAGTATTGAACCAAATTCGTCATATGGTTGATTGTCTGTCCGTCTGTTCTTTTAAATGC
This sequence comes from Argiope aurantia, assembly GCA_026543865.1. Taxonomy (NCBI): domain Eukaryota; kingdom Metazoa; phylum Arthropoda; class Arachnida; order Araneae; family Araneidae; genus Argiope; species Argiope aurantia. The sequence goes on from JAPMOR010101122.1 coordinate 189,130, forward strand.
AATTAAAGTCTATAAATCATAAATGACAATGAAACTGGCATATATGTTATCTTTGATTTCAACTATTGATTTGTTTGCATCGATTTGCCGGCAAAATGGCTTCAACAGGTTCAGTAAAATTTCTGTATTCACGCCAAAGATCGATATTTCTTTTCTATTACCCTGTAACACCATGAAAGGAATTTGAATGTTTATACAAGATCCATAATTTTTTATGAGGAAGAGCATGCGAAGAGTTTAGTTTAGTTAAATTAACACCCCCTTTTTAAAGCAACACTAGGGCTATTTTTGGACGAACCTCGTAATTTGAACCGCGGTCAAATGACGAGGATGGCACCTGATCTCACAACCCCCTCTCCAAACTTCCCACCCCACCAGCGGGAGGACGTTTATCCCGATCGATTTAACATGCACCAGACCCACTTACACGACGGGGCTTCGTTGGAAGTGGGTTACAAAACCCTCCGGTTACAAAGCCGAGACTTTCCCTCATTCCACCGCTGCCCAGAAAATGCGAAGAAGTTTCTTAGACACCATTTCCACCTGTTCAATATATTGCAAGATAAAATGAATCTTAGACAATTATTTTAAATTACAATAATCAACACAAAAAATAAAATAATAAACTTATTTTTTAACTTATAATATGTGTTTTTTATCAGTTTATAAATTTATAATTAAAAAAAAATCCTTCAATAGAAATTCACAGAACGTTTGATGCCAAGCAAAGTAGTAGAATATAAAACATATATTTTCCAAATTTTATCCTTTTCCGTCATACAATTTTGAAGATATGTAGTAAAACTCAGAACATTGCAAAATAGTATGATTTTTCCTTTCCTTAGGGTGCTTCTTATCTTTCCAAAAGGATTCTCTGGTTTGAATAGAAAATCAATAAACTGGGATAGAAAAAAATGTATGGTTGGCTTTCGACATTTCTTTAGATTAAGATACATATTTTTCGTATTGAAATATATATATATATATATATAAAAATAAATCTATGCATGTAACAGAATCTACTCCGAAACATTTCAAATAGAGTTTGTCTGTGGCGAAAAGAAATCTGCTATATCAGTAAAAATAATTTGAGATATCTTTAATCAATAAAAAAAAAAGCTCAGTAGCAAATTCTGTGCTCAGTGCGAATTTATACACCATTAAATGCATGATCAGGAAAAACAAAATGGAACGGATTGAGTAAAACAAGGATGAACGGATTCAATAAAATACAGATAAACTGATTCAATAAAATGCAGATGAATTGATTCAATAAAATATAGATGAACGGACTCAAAAACAATAATAAAGCAACTTTGGATAATGTAGTGTTTATTTTTTTTCATGTAGTGTTTATTTTTTTTTCATGTAGTGTTTATTTTTTTTTCATGTAGTGTTTATTTTTTTTTTCATGTAGTGTTTATTTTTTTTTCATGTAGTATTTATTTTTATTTTTCTTTTAAACAAAAATATTAAATAAAATAACATTCTTTAAAATGATTTAAAATATCGTTTGGTAGAAACTTGGCGGGAACTTCATCATGCTATTTGTGTTTTAAATATGAAAGTACGTTTCAGGAAACAAATATTCTCTTTTATTTTTCAGCTTTTGGCAACATTTTATTTAATTTTAAGCTTGTATTATTAATTTTACTAATTTTATGCAGATTTTTTGACCATTTTAAACAATACGCTTCGAGAATATTATTTAATATTTTTTTTATTCATTTGTCAGCGAATATGCAAGTACAATACAATATTTTCATATTCTTATTAGACATGTTTCACATCTCTACTAATGTTAAACTAAAAACATAATGTATTAATGACTGAAATTAATAAAGGAAATCATTAATAAACTGAACCATCTGCTATGTTTGCATACAAATAACGGATATATACAGGAAAATATACGGATATATACAGGATATAACAGGAATTATCTCAATATCGATTTTTTTTCTTGTGTATCTTGTTATTTTGAAATGTCCTGTCTCAAATTTTATATCTGGAGATTTCTCATTATGCAATATCATATAATTTTAGAATTATTCGGTGATTGCAATTGGAGAATTTGAACACTGCCCAGATACAAAAACATAGATGACTACTTATACAAACGCTGTTTTCATATTCTGACGCCCTAAGGGGCTCACCTACTATAGGTGAGTACTGATGTCCGATCTCGAGGTTCCCAGAGATTTGTACACACTTTATGTTTACTTTCCCCTACGTCTTCTGCTGTCTGCTTGGTTCTTCAATTCCTACCCAAGTGCCCTGCATGTCATGTGGATTTTACCATAAATCACATTTTAATCGAACTCCATCTTTTAATTCCTCTCATCCACACTTTTGTAAATCATCGCCATTAACTTTGGAAGACCTGCTGAGTGAGAACTACCACCCAAATATCTTTAAATTTTTAAAACCCATCCTTTTTAATTCTTATATATAGAACTTTTTAACTTCGTGTTTTGACCTTTTTAACAAGATTCATTGTTTCATTTTTTTGCATCAGTATTTCGCTTAAATATATTTAGCATTGAACATACTTCACATTTATTATTATTTGATATCATTTTAATGCTGATACCTACTTTTACATTTTAGCATGTGTGTTTCTACAGGTTGCTCTTCGGTTCCACCATTTGCTTGGCACAGCATAGCCAAATATTGCTCTTGCACCAAAAAAGCACCAAACAACCAACAATCATAATGTTACTAAACTTCCTCTACAAAGTCCATAAAGTTAACAAATTCACTTATAGTGGGTGTATGGTGACACAGAGAATAGGCCTTAATAACAAATTATGATGTTATATAACAAAGGCACGAATACACATCAAACGTCAAGACGACCAAACACAGCCAAGATGCACACAAACAATAAACAACAGCACTTCTAGCAAACCGCAGAATGCAAATAGCACAACAATGATAAGCAGCTCGAAGCGGTCGAAAGAACTCGTTCTATTATTAACAAGAGTTGAACTCAAATGACAACCTCCAGCTCGGTGCCACGGTCTTTTAATAGTTCCCGAGACACGGCAAAGAAGGATCTTGAAATATCACTTTAAATATCGTTCTAATGAACCCCTCACTAGAATTCTTGAAAATTCTAGTATCATCCATTTTATCGCAAGTATCACCAAATTTTCATCCAGTTGCCAAATGGTCGCCAAATTTTTCACCAAGCCCGCGGTCATTGACCGGCATACGAACAACATTCAATAGAGCTAACCTTAAAACGTTCTTTCCTACGATGGAATAAACTGTGCTGAGAAGCAACATTACAGATTCGTAACAGTATATTTAAAGTGAACATACTTACGTTGTCTGACTATTTTCCTTGAATTTAATTTTTATACATTACGAACAAAAAGAAGTTTTCGTATAATTTTTTGATATGTTGCACCATTAAGAAAATAAAATTTAGTTTCCTTTGCATAGACAATCTGTGAAGTTTGTAATCGTCTTGTAGATAGTATTGTTTTACTTCTCCGTCTTTTTGAATCTTCTCATTTGTGACAGCGCGATTGCTTGCAAAGAGAACAGGTTTAGTAATTCTTCTGTACTTAAAAAAGAAAGAAGATACTGTTCTTTGAAGATGGAAGGGGAGGAAAGAACTCCCTTCTACATCATATTAAAAAGGTGGGATAGAGTACCTCTCTGTTTCTTCAGGAACTTAAAATGTACCCAGAAAAGTAAGACCCTACCCAATCTTTGGATCTAAATATTTATACTCACTAGGCAATGGATTTCTAGCATAATCAATGGGTAAAGATATTAGGGACATTAGATAAGGGTGTTTACCTGAAAAATCTTACATAACATGTGAGGGGAGGGGGGGGTGTACTGAACTTTTATCAACGATAAACACCAGCCGTTCTTACAAGTTCGTGAACCGAAAAGAGATAATTATGCCCTCCCAAATTAAAAGAGGAAATTATGCCAATGTTACTTCCGTAGTCACTATGGCCTGTAAAAAGCATCGAAGAGACTATTAGGGACTTTATCCGAACAGTTGCTCAACTGAGAAGTCTTACACAGCATGTGAGGAGGGCCTCCTGAGCTAACACTATCAAATATAAACCCTAGTTATTCTTACAAGAACGTGACACTTACGTGAACAGACGATAGACAATGGCCCCCTTGAAAATTCCAAGAGGAAACTATGTCAGTCGTAACCTTATAGTCACCATGACTTGTGAAAAGCATCGGAAAAAGTCGGTGAAATCACTCGATTCGATGACGTCCTGTTCTTTAAAAACAAATTGTCTATTTTCCAATTCCCAAAACAATAAATAATCCATAATATCCATTGTCAATAATCAGTTCGAAAATCATAGTTATATCTGATGTCCTTTCTATAGACAAGTTCATTTTCACAACACTAATTCCATGTCCAAAATATTTTCCAATTTCAATTTCAAATTTCATCTCCTTAATTAATCTATTGCCATAAGTGCAATGTGCAGATCGGGTGAAGTTATCTTCTCAACAGAAGGCATCCAGTCTCGTAGTTTGCACAGAATACAATTATACCAAACCGAGAAAATAGTAAAACCCACATGTGAACTTAGAATTTATATGCAATTTTCTCTTGCCGTAATCACAATTTGAAGAGAGAAGCGTTTATTCGTAAACATCCGCTTAAGATTATTCTAATATTGGTCCCATAATGTTAGTTTTCTAGGACTTCTTTGTCTTCTTTCTGAAGACATATGCATTCGTATTAGCGGGGACCTGGTGGTAAGATCTCGACTTCAGAAACAGAGGGTTTCAGGTTTGGATCCTATTCCACCGAAAAGCACTCGTGTAAACTGGTGTGATGCACGTTGAATCCATCTGGGCCAAAAGTCCTCCCGCTGGTGTGGTGTGGAGTGCCAGCTCAGGTGTCGTACTCGTCATCTGACTGCAGTTCCAAATTAAGAGATCCGTCCCAAAATAGCCCTAGCGTATCTTTCAAAAACGGGACGCTAATTTAACTAAGCCTAACCTCGTATTAGTGACAGCGTTAAAAATTCCTTGTTTAATAAAAATGTGTAAAATTTCAGATGCTTATAGACGTTCCAATATAGTGAATCGATGCCTTACAGCTGTGTAGGTGTGCGCTTTTATAAGAAAATGTAAGAGGAACAGCGTATGTAAATTCATGAAAATGAATTTGAATATCACGTATCAAATGAATACATGAATCAGTCTCTTACAAGAAAGTGAATGAGCTAAAAAATATTCTCATGAGTCCTCGAAAAGAAACATCTGATTCAACTTCTAACAAAGAAATGAATGCATGAGTTATTAACACCCCCTCCAAAAAGTTCAAAAAGTAGTAGAGAAGAAATACAGGAAATACACGATTCAAAAAGAAATTACTTGAAGTTTTTGAAAGGAAATATATGAGTGAGAAAGAAACTTTAAGAAGAGCTTGGAGGGAGAATACATGAATCTGACAAGGGAAAACGTGAGAAGGGCGTTCTTAAAAAATATGCCATAATAAATTCTGTTGTTGAGATTGTCTGTGAGTTTTTTAAAGAAAAATGAATTCAAACCGATAATAAGATGATATAATTGAGGTTGCCCTTTCTAATAATTAATATTTTAATACAAATTACGCTTTCTGTACTAATAATAAAGAAGAACGTGTGCGCATCTATGTGCGTGTTGATGCTCTACATCCTGCTGTGTATCTCCGTGCGTTGATGTTGAACTTATAGCTACTAGACATGGCACATATGTAAATTGGACGATGAAATTAGATACTTTTCAAAGAGTTTTTTAAAGTTTTAATTAGAAATTTAATTAATTAAAACTTAAGAAAAATTTAATCATTTTACCAAATAGCTTCCAAGTATAATATAATATAAAAAGAATTTTACATTATTTTAAAATTGAAAAATATATATTTGTTTTCAATGATACTAATGTTTTGATGAGTGATGTTTTCTATTTTTGATGAGTATTTACTTTCTCATGCGAAATATACAAAGGGACAATTTCTTAATCGTTGAAATATTCGAGAATTGGATTAATCTATGCGTTTTTGAGACTGATAAACAAGATTTTGGAATTATAACTGATTATTTGTTTTGCAAAAATAGTAGAATGGAAACGTTTTAAGCTAATAGGAAGACATTTTCTATCAGACCTTTGCTTCAAATTTGTAGATTCCTTTCAAATTATGAACGAAATAACATTTAGTCCGGCTGTATGAATAAAAGTAAGTACGATAATTGCAAAACGGAAAGAACTATGTATATAACATTTGATAAACTTATTTAGAAGCTAAAAATGCAGATTCTTATTGAATTTTGGCCAAAATCTTGAAAAAAATGACCGTCTGTGTTCTGTATGTAAATTTGATAAATAAAAAACTCAATGAACTTAATAAGTGAAATTTGGTACGTGATGTGACTACATTAGTAGTTTTATACCTAATTTAGGTGTCAGTCGGTTGGAAAAAAGGCATGCAAAATATAAATTTGTTTTTATAATATTGGATCATACAATAATTAATCTCAAAATATAATTAGTTAATAACTAGTCGCCAAAAATCTCACACTAGATTCAATAAAACCCCCAAAATGAATAAAACTGGATTTAAGCCAAACATCAATAATGCGTAACTATATTTCTTGTGAATTAGCATCCGACTATTTCACTCGTTTCTTTATTGTACGGTCAGGCCCACAGTTCTTCTGAGAGAAAACAAAAATCTGAGCTCTTGTGGTGCTTATGACTTCGCTCAATGTTCACAGTTTTGAATAGGAAAAGTGGGATAACATACTTGAAAGTTTCAGGACGATCACTGTTTTTCTTTAAAAATTATTTTAGGATGCTTTGCAACAATGTATTTTAATAGCAAAATATATGATTTGAGTTGTTTATTGGCATAAATAATTCGAAATCGAGCCAAACAAACCAATCCAATCGCAGCATAAGTAATAACAATCTACTTCTTCTTCTTGCGTACATTGAACGTAGCAGTATCGACAGAATTTGTTGTGGCCGAATGCTATCTTTATCATAATCCATTCATATCACTGCCCAGTTCTCCATATTGGAAATTTCTTCGTGGCAATTGGCACCCTGATCACAAAATGGTCAATCACTGACCTTCTGCCTCATCTTCCCATTCACCTATCTTCCTATTCAACAAGGAACAGGCCATCACTTAAAAAAATTTCCTCGAAATTCTCGTTTCACAACATAATAACAAGTAATTATGGGAAGATTAGACGTTAAAACATGCCATAATTCACCTGCTTGCTTAATTACCTTTATATAACAAGAAATATAAGTAAGAGAGAATGAATCAAATTAAAGAATTAAAGGCAGAAAGTTTAAATGCAACAGAGCTAATTATGAAAGCTGGAAAAAATGCGGAATTTTTGTTTATAAAGGCAAATCACAACAATGTGGAATTGCAGTTCCATATTATTTAGAAGATAAATTGTTTTTGAATTTGCATAACTTCTTATGTAATAATGTAGTTATAAAATTTGATTTACTGGAAGTTTTAAGGAATTTTTATTCCGTAATTTCTCAATATGATATATAATATTTTGACATAATAGAATCTTTAACAAGCTCAAACTTATTTATTGCTGGATGTTATTTTATATTTGTCAACTAAGTGGATTGATGATTCGTTCTACTTTGCGATAGACGTTTTCAGTTGTTTAAACAAAACAGTATATTCTGTTTTGTCTCGAACTTCTTTAAATATGAGTTATGGTGAAAACATACTTTTTTTAAAAATATATTCTTCTAAAGTTATTTTTCGGTTGTTTACAAAAACATTTCTTATCATCAGCGTCTGTCGTCCGTCTTCTACGGAACAGTTTTATTGTGCTCTAATCCAACATCAGTAAGAATAAAATTTCAATGATAATAGAAAGAATATCTAGTTAACATTTAATGACCCGAAAATTTTAATTTTTTGTTGAATTGAGGAACCAATATATATAATACTTAGAGCAATAGGAATGTGTATTTGAATTCTAATATAATTTATTGTTCAGTTTCGTATTAATTATCTACTACTACGTTTACTGAAACATTTTTAAATTTAAAATTAAATAAAGTAGTTATATTATATGCTTTTATGAAAATTGCATTACCAACTGTTTTTCTATTTGCTGCAATCTAATATTTAGATTAAAAGTTAAAATTTAAAAATTTAAAATATGAAGAATTTGTTATATTTAGGTTAAAGGTTAAAAAATAATGCGGAAAATACTGATATTTTTAGGTAAAAGGTTGAAAAATAATATGAAGGATCCTGATACTTTTAGGTTAAAAGTTAAAAAAAGAAATATAAAGAATCCTGATATTTTTAGATTAAGGATTAAAAATTAAAAAAATAATACAAAGGATCCTGATATTTTTAGGTTAAAGGTTAAAAGTTAAAAAGTAATGTAAGGGATCCCGATATTTTTAGATTAAAGGTTAAAAATTTAAAAAAACAATATGAGAAATCCTGAGGATGAATGTTAAAAAATAATATGAAGGATCCTGCTATTTTAGGTTAAAAGTTAAAAAATATTATAAAGGATCCTGATATTTTTGGATTGAAGGTTAAAAACTAAGAAAATAATATAAAGGATCCTGATAGTTTTTATGCATAAAATTATATTTTAACTTAAAATTCAGTATTGCGTAAAGGTATACAATAAATCCTAGCTTAACTAACATTATTCGTTCCCAAACCTTATTAAAAATTCAAAGCGAAACAATTTTTTTCCGTAAGAATCTATGCACACCTTTAAAAAAACGAGACAGTGCACACCTTTTCTAAAAAATAATCTAACAAATTTATAATAATGTAATTTATTACTTATAATACATGATTTTTCTTAAAAGAAAATTGTTTAAAAATATTTGCCTTCAGTTACACTTCAAAACTTGGTGAAAATGAAATACAATAGTCATTAAATGAATTTGTAGCTCGTAATTACCTCTTTGTTCTACCTTTTTAATGTACGATATAATCATTACGATCAATTTTATACAATAAACCTTCTCTTGATACACGAGAAGATCGTTGTTCTGATGAGTCTATTATTTCTTCCTCTTCTGACCAAATCTCTTCGCAGCTTTTATCTGTAACGAAAAATATAACTTTACGAGCTCTTTTATAACTCTCGTTTATGTTCGATCACCAGTTCAAAGATGTCGTTGCTATCAATATTTTGATTCTTAATCTTGGCTAGACACTCAATAGCTTCTATTAAGATTCCTTACATACTTGCTATAACTCCTCGGAATCGCATTCGACAATGTTATTTGGCAAAATTTCTTCAGTGTAGGGATGAGGTTTTTTTCAAACAAGCGATCAACGCAGAGTGATACAATAAATCTAACATGTAGTATCACGATGCCTCCCGGGTATTTGTTCTTCGAAACATCGCTCGTTGATCGAGTCACTTTTCTTGCATTTTGTTCTTCTCATTATGCTAATGACCCATTATGAAAAGTTCTCGTTAATCTAAGATTGACTGTATTTGTCTGGTGTTGCTTTGATATATTAAGAAAGGCATCTTGGTCAATGGATTTCATTTGATAAATTAATGGGATTAGATTATTTCATAAAAAATTACTTTTGATTACAGCTTTTGAATATTTTATTATGATATAAAAGGGTTCTGTACAACTGATGTAATTATTATTTTGCTAATTGAAGCCTTTTGCAAATTTTATAATGATAAAGTAGTTACATAGCATCTTTTTATGAGAAATGTGTTTGACATTCGTTATTTAGATTTAAATAGATATTTCGTCTTTATTAGATTTAATTAGATATTTAAATGATTAATATTCAAATCTTAAAAAATAACATGAAAAGTGTAAGAATGTTAAAAATATGAATAATTTAATGCATTGAAAAATATTTTAAATTTTGTTTTAAACAAAAGCCCATTGGTAATGAGTAGAGAATGGTTTCCATGTTGCTGTTTTAGTATATTAAAGATAAATACAGCTTGAAGACAGATTTTCATTCGGTTAATTGGATGAAGATTGGATTGGAATGGCTTATATTGATTGAATTACTTCATTGATAATCTGCCCTGTTGATACATTTATTGTGATATCAAATGGATGTGCATAACATTGTTACAAATCTGTAATATTGCTTTCCAGCTTGGTTAGTTCAGTCACTGGAAAGACCATTTTACCGGAAGCCTAATCAGTGATCTCAGGGCTTGGCGACCATTTGGCGAATCGGCGCCAAAATAGATAATATTAGAAACTTCTTGCGATTTTTGAGGTTGAGTCACTCTACCAGCCTCCGGGAACTAATAAAGGCAGAAGTCTCAAGCCTAAGTCAGTCGTTGTCATGTATTGAGTTATAGAGGGGATAATGAAGCAATGGCGGAATAGTTAGATCAGTCCAGCCACGCACAAGCGTTGTGTGGAGCTCAGGCGATTGCTTAATTGAACTGTGTGCCAAGTCTTGGTGTTTATTGTAGAAGCAGCAGCGAGTCGTGTGAGGATCCAGCTAAAGCGAGGAGACAGTGGAGAATCGCAGGCATTTTGAGAGACCGTATAGTGTAGCTGCGAAGTTTCCCTCCTCCTGCTGAATTCTGTCTGACAGCTTCGTGTACTGTGGTTGTTATTACTATTGATTAATACTTCCGGGTTACTGTTTGTTGTAATGTGCTGCTGTGTTTTGCCTGTGTTCGTCTGGACTGTTTATTTCTTGTCTGCGTATTCGTGTCTTCGTGTTTAATAAACATTTTTGTTGTTTTCTGCTGAGGCCTGATGATTGTGTTTCTCCATTGACCAATAAATCGCAAAAGGAGTCCTGAATTTCCTTAGTAATATTATTGCCAAATTTGTAATCCAAATTCTTGTGAATAAAAATTCCGGGAAACTTTTGGTAATCTGAAGCTCACTTCAGCTTAAAAGCTTTTGTTCTTTAGAAATTTTTAGAAGCATGATAATCTGCGCAGGGTTGAGCTAGACCTACTGATTTTATTAAGTCGTTACATATTGTGTTTTAGATGCTCAGTAAGAAAGTGTTTTTCAAGCATATTGATAATTTTAATACATTAAAAATTAAATGAAATTTTAATATATTTCTCAGTAGCCAGTAGCGCCGGAATATTACAGGAAAATAATCTTACATTACTTATTGTTTAAAATTCAGAATCTTAAAATTTTAGTAATACCAGTTGTATTTACAATATAAACCTCGGAATTTTTGCTGGACTCTAAACTAACTTTTGACTCTCCCGTTAAAATGGGTAATACAAATCGTAAATTATATCAATAAGGCACAAGAAAGCAATATTTGTCTGAGTTAAACACATGACTTGAAAGAGCAAACTAATGATCAAGTATAAGATTTTTCTTTACAAATAAAAACCACTTCTATGGTTCACTCATAATAAAATAGTGACACAGACAAGTTTTCTGTGAAAGAATTTCTTTCAAAAAATTAACAATCATCTACAGATTCAAATTTAGTTGATAATTCATATACCAAGGGCCGCGGTGGCCTGGTGGTAAGGTCTCGGCTTCGGAACCGGAGGGTTTCAGGTTCGTGACCCGATTCCACCGAAGAACCGTCGTGTAAGGGGGTCAGTTGCACGTTAAATCCGTCATGACCAAACGTCCTCCCGCTGGTGTGGTGTGGTGTGGAGAGAGGGGTGCCAGCTCAGGTGTCGTCCTCGTCATCTGACCATGGTTCAAAATTACGAGGTCCGTCCCAAAATAGCCCTAGTGTTGCTTCAAAACGGGACGTTAATATAACCAAACCAAACCAATTGATATACCAAATTTCATCCGTCTAGCTCAAAACTGTTTTCTCTTTTTTAACTTTATGTTTAAGAAACAGATAGGGACATACACAATTCTGTTAGGTATGGAACGCCGAAACGTGTCAAAATGTCAATTTTTTGGAAGAAAATTGCATCTCTTAAATAGATTAAAAAAATACAGTTGGTGAGTTATTATTTTAAAAAAAAATAATTGTTCAAATGTCTATTGAAAGTTTATTTTTTGGGGGTCACAGAATTAAATTCTTAATTAGAATCAAAGTTCTAAATTAGAATTAAATTTTTTTCGGATTAAAAAAGCACAGATTTTACTTCAAAAATTGTTACAAAATATATAATTTTTGTGTCTTATAACATTGGCAATTAGTTTCCTTCTACACTTTTGAGGCTAGCAAATGAGGCATGCAAATAATTAATGTTTATTAAACGATAAAGAAAGTTTTAACGTTTCTTGAATATTAAAGATATTAAAAATCACATTTTCTTTTTTTATTATATATTTTAAAAGAGATTTCACAAATAACTTACGTAACATGACTAAAAAAATGTAGTAACCGAAGCTTTCATTTTTTAAATGACAAGAGACATTTAAACGATATAAAAAATATTTTTTTTCTATATTTCATTTAAACTATTCTAATTGCGCATCAAAATATATATATGATGTCTGAATCATTTAATTAATTTTACAATTATTTGTTTACGTTTATAAAATGAAAATATTTCGTTATTTATACTATTTATATAAAGTACTTACCAATTTCAAGCAGAAACCACAATAGCAAAATTTGGTATGTATGCTTCATCTTTCGATTCGGATGACCTAGAAAAAAATTATTTAAATCAGACGCTTTAAAAAAATTATTTTGAAGAAAAGTTGTTGAAAATTACTTATTATTATATTTATAATTATGTTTATTATACTTATATAAATACTTATTATTTAGGTCATACATTTCTCATGAACTTAAATGTATTTATTTTCTATTCTATTTACAATCTGTTACACAAAGTGTTTACTTTTAAAGGAAAAATATTTTACCAATAACTCTAATGGATGCTGGGAAGATGGGAAAAAATTGACGACAAATTTAGAGATCATTTGGTGACTTAGTGGAAAATTTCCGAATTTATCACAAAAATAAAGTTTCTAGAATATAAGGAAAATTTGGCGATATCGAAATTAGTACTCGATATTCGTAGTATCTTCTCAATCATTCAATGCTTTGTCACGAGAGCTTAAAAGCAGGTTAGTACAAACGAAAGTATCTGTTGCGTAGATTCTGCTTTTAGAGAACTTGTGCAATATGAGTTCTCAATGTGCTCTTTGCTCTGTTAAGGTTATTGATTTAGGATTTCTTGCCTGTGTGCTGCTGTTGCAAGTGCTACGGCTGTGTTTTAATTTCGTTTCCGTGCTTTATTATGGAATAAAGTATCGTTATCCGTTATTGAATTTGTTAAATATTTTACTGTACCTTCAACCAACTGTTCACCGAATTCTACTATAATGAGGTATCCAAAATAAAATCTCGAGAGAATTCTTTTGTCTTAACTACAATATTAGAAATTTCGCCAATCAATTTTGTAACTTTACTGGTATGTTTAATCTTAGGCTATTATGAGAGTATAATGTAAAAGGATTTATATTTCAAATAAATGGTTCAAAAATACTTCATAAAATAATTCATTTTTTGTGATAAATCAGTTAACACTAATCGACACATATGATCGAAATCAGTTGAAATAAATAATTCTATTAATAGAAAGGACAAACAGATGGTTATATTAAAATAACTAAATTATTCACTGTTCTTTACTTTATTTTTCAAAAAAGAATATATTTTAGATTTATTTTTTGATAATTAAAATATGATGGAATTTAGTGAGTTACAAAAGGAGAATTTATTGTTAAATTTCAAGTTACTTTTCCTATCGTTAATTTGCTTAGTTATTATACTTTTTATTTTAGTTATAAGTTTTGTCTTTTGAATGAGGTGTTGGAATTAATGAGATTATTTTATAATATTCTATAAAACATTATGCTCAAAGATATTTTTCAAAGCATTTTTCCCAAAGGAATAAATCTTAAGAAATTTTTAAATTTTCGCCCATTATATGTTTTGAATCGGTTTTATTAGTTTAAATATCAATTTTCAATTAAAAGTAATGATGTCCTGAATCAATTTAAAATTGAAATTCGAGACAATTTTTGACATTTTATCGAGATCCTTCTGTATATTTGACGTTATGTAAAAATGTGTTTTAAAATGCTTTTAAAATCATTTATGGTAGAATAAAAAACAAAATCGTTGAAAGAAAAATAAAAGACGTATTTATTTAAAATAAATTCTTATATTCTCTTTGGGAATATTGTAACAAATATCATTTAGCGGCTCTATGGTGAAAGACCTCCGTCAAGTTGAATGATAAATTTACACAGACACACACACGCACACACATGCGATGATATCTGTAAATCTAAAATATATCCTAATTAATTTCCTAATTTTTATCTTCATTTAACTCCTATTAACTTCATGCTATAATGTTCTCTCATTTCCTGATCTAATTCCTACTTTTTTAAAATTTAATTTACTGTTGTTGAATCGTAAGAGCCACCACCGGCCACGGTACAACCCTTCCCTAGGGAAGTACATCCCGTCATCGATGGGAAGAGCCCTGGCCCCACCATTTTGTATACTCTCCAGGTTGGCGAAACCCAACCAATATGCCAGAAGCATCTCATTCTCATTTCGAGGTGCCACCGGGAAGATTCAACAAAGGGCAATCCAACTGTTAGCATATCAAGAATGGTAAGCGTGTCATGTCTAGTAAAGAAAGTACTTTCACATCCACCGCAATTTGGAAGAAAAATTGCGTGATGCGGCGATCAACAAGGAATATTAAAAAAACCTCTCAATGCTCTATTCTCCCTTTCTACCAAGTATAATGGTGCTGTTTTTTATAAAGTAAATACCAACATATTTTCTGGACTGAATCGAAAGATCAAAACGTGTATAGACACCTAAAGGTAGTAAAAAGGGTGATGGTTTGCTTTTTGTTTCTTCTGTCAAATATTCATGGCCATTTATATGTTAGAAAAACAAACTCGAGTTTGGCGAGATACTGGAAGAATCAGAATATATAGATTTTTGGTACGATCCCAAAAGCCATTTTCTTATTAAAAATAATAGCCATTTTCAGTAAAAAATGACCATTTAAAAATTATAATTAATTCTATACTAATTAAATCAATATTAATTTGAAATTAAATTTTTTCGCCAAATGTTCAAAAATTTTTTTTTGTAAAAATAAAATGTATTAAATTCTTTTTAATAAATATATATATATATATATATATATTTGCAAGAATTTAATTCATTGACATTAAATCATAAAAGATTTTCTATAGAAACATTAAACTACATGTTAAAAACATTTTGAAAATTACGTTATAAGAATAAATATAAATAATTTTTATATAAAATAATTTTTGGAAAAAATAGTGTCGTAATAGAACAGAAAGTAATTTTACCTTTTCTGCGTTGAGCAAAAAAGAAAAAGAAGAAGAAGGAAAAAAAAAAAAAGGGTATCTGAGTCGAGGTGCTGAAAGAAGCACACTGATAATTCGATACGATTTCCAAAATTCGTTTTTTTCGTATTAAAAATAATAATTACCATTTTCTAAAATAATGTGCGTTTTTAAAAATATTATAATTAATTTATACTAATTAAATTAATATTAATCTTAAATTAATTTTTTCCTTCAAATATTCAAAATGCATTTTTTTTGTAAAATATGATGCATTAAATTATTTTCCAATATGAATTTTTTTCTCTAAAATTTAATCCATTGACGGTAATAGCGTCATATTTAAGTTATTTAAGATTTTCTGCAGAAACATTTAAAGCTAAATGTTAAAAAACATTTAGAAAGCTGCGGAAAAAGTTGTGAGAAGAAATTTATAAATATTTTTTTTATATAAACTAATTTTATAAACCTTTAATTTAACTTTTTTGATTAAGTAATTGAGCAAAATATGTGAAGAAAAAGAAAACAAAATATAATGTATCTAGACATCTTTTTAATCAATGAAACATTAACAATTAACTAAAAATGAAGTTACTTTTAAAACAATATGTAAACTTACGAAATAATAAAATTTCGGAAGTGAGAAAATTTTTTGTAATCTAAATTATTTGTAATCTTGAAATTTTTAAAAATGCGAAATTTGTAGACATTTTGAAATATTAAAAAAAAGTCAAGCATATAAAAGCTTTTTATGCAAATTTTGCAAATATCTTTAACAATTTTTAGTAAAGTAGAAAATGTTCATCTATATCTATACTTATAATAAAGCTCAATGTGTGTGTGTATGTGTGTGTGTGTGTGTGTTGGCGCTCTACAGACCAGAACATTCAACCTACAGCTACCAAATTTGGCACGTGTATACCTTGGAGGCCGGGAATGGGCACCTGGGGGTTATTTTTTCGAATTTTTAACTAAAATTTTATTTATTTAAAAATTAAGCGAAATTTTGACATGTTTCTGCTATAACTGCCGAAAATATTACCGCACAAAAAAGATTTTGACATGAAGTTAAAGATAAAAAATTTATCTATTAAATGATACTACTGTTTTAATCTTAAAATTAAATTTCTATTTTTAATGAATTTTTAAATAAATATTTTAACTATGTTTTTCAATAATTTTTTTCGTCAAAAATAAAAATGAGGATTAAGCACGTTTCGCATTCATGAGAAAAAAATAGCTTTTTTCAAAATGAAATCTGCAAAATTATAATTTTCGGCAAGTGTCTGTAAGAAATGAAACAAATATGAAATATTATTTTTTCTAAAAAATAAATTCAAGAAAAATTATTTTATGATCTTTTACACTCTCTATACAGGGTGTTTATTCAGTCCCCGATCCATTTTGATATTTAATGACTCATAAAATAATGAAGATGTAAACAAACTTATGGCATTTATTGATGGAATAACTCATATATTTTCCTTTTCAGGTTTGAATATTTTTACTTTTGTAAATATCGTCTGCGCGTGTTTTTAATTTCAGATAATTTCATTTTCCAGTCTAAATATCTGTACTTTTCTAAATATCGTCTGCTTATTAATTGCATTTTTCTCTCTTTTGTTTTTAGCAAACTATTGAAATGTTATGTTTACTTTTGATGTGTTTCTTCTATGTAGTACTTTTGTATGTAATGTTTTAGTCGATCGGATATTAAGGAGAATGCATACACCACAAGAGAAAGCACAGATTTTATGGTGGTCATAGAGTTAATTTCCAATCAACTAAATCACTGACTTTTAAGAGTTAATTTCAAATCACTTAAACTGACTGATTTATGAAGATTTGAATATCACTATTCAATAAAAAAAGGATAATTTTAGATTTTTCATCGATCGTTTCAAAGAAAATACGCCAATAAGCGCTCAGGTTTTTGAAGATTAATTGGCCTAAGATTATGAAAATGGTGTGTTTTTCTAAATTTTTAACATTCGAAACTTCATAAAGAAGTCTTAGTTGATCTTGAAAAATAGAAACATTCATTCATTTATTTAAAATTTGGTGTGTCCAGAATATTTATCAGAATATGATACCTTACTGCATTAAATTTAGACTTCATAATTTTTGAAATATATTTATAAGCAGGAACAAAATATTATTATTGATTTCATTTCAATCCTTTTGAAAGCAAAACTAAAAACTGAATTTTATACTGAATCTCAGAGATTTTTGTTGAATTATTGTTTGAGATATTACATAAACTATGAAAAATATTTTTTAGTTAACATAAGACTTAAATACCGAGCGATTCTGTTTGCAATACTCATATTCAATAATAATTAATAAATAACAATAAAAATGATTAATAAAATAAAACGCTTGGTTTTATTAAAAAATATCTTAATATTAATTGCAATTTCGTCATTTACATTTTTAATTAAAGTTGAAGTTTTACCGGAAAGGGCAACAAATTAGCAAAATATATATAGTAAATTGAACGAAACGATCTAAACAATATAAGTTTGGTATAACTATCAAAATTTGAAGATTAAAAATGTTTTGTTTGAGAATCCTTTAAGAGACCAGTTACTTAAAATATTTAATTGAAAATTGTAGCGAGCGGTAATACTGGCGAACCGGCTGGTCGCCAAAGGCGGCTAGTTTATATATAAATCCAGTACCTATGCTTTTTGTTATATGTCTTCAGCAGTAAAAAAGGGATTACAGAAAATTTTGTAAATAAGATTTAAAATTTAATAAAAGTTAGTGACTTTTAAGATTTGTTCACATTTCTTTAAGAATCTGTCCTTATTTACCAGCTTTTTAATATTAAAATCTGTTTTTAGTATCTAAACGTGATGTCCTATTAGCACCAAAACTCAAAAAAGTATCCTTGGAACTTTAAGGGTCTATATTTGATATTTATTTTTTGTCTGCATTTTCTAATGTAGGTGTTCGGTTTTAAAATTTTGAATTAAAATATTTATTATTTTCCTTTAAAATAATATATATTTTCTGAATATTTATTATTTTCAATGGAAATAATAAATATTTTAAGTTTTGTTGAATTTAAAAAAATGGAAGAAATTACTTATTGTTGCATGTGAAATAAATACAATTTTGAAATATTTTAAAGATTTACAGAGTTTTGCTTTAAAACTATCGCCAAATTATTTGATTCTCTTAAGAATCTTTTTGAAATGAAAAAAATATTTATATTTCCAGGAATATAAAGCCGATTATTTTATATAGACTTCGTATTTGTTACAAAAATAGACAGTTTTTATATTTATTAGCCATCTTGCGCGATCCGGTGTTCATTCACCAGATTATAAATTTTAATCTAAAATTTGATGTATTATATATCATTATAATAAAATAAAATAAAATTTTAAATTATATTTCCAGAATAAACTTAGAACAATGCGATTGATTATCCATTCTTTCTAGATGACGAAATTAAATGGTGATTATTGGGGCTGACACTCTGTTAAATATTTACATTGCAATATCCTTGAAAAATGGAGAGCGTTGCTGGAGCAGACTATAATTGTTGAAGCATGTAGGGATAATTAATATATATATGAAGCAATAATAGGCGAAATCGACGCATTCCGCTGTGGGAAGCTTTAAAGTTTTTCACACTAAGAGAAAGTGCAGTGAAGTAACGTTTTCAAGTTATCTCTTTCAAATACAATATCGTGAAGAGCTGGAGCCCTTGAGTCCATATCAAGGGTTTATGAGTCTGCATACAAAATAAAAATAGGCAAAATCGGATCGGCAATTTCAGTGGATATAGTTCCTTTCTTTCGTACTTGCATTATAATCATGGAGCAATTATTTTAATTATATAGGTTAAAGGTATTGAGCCCTCGTAATGTGTGGGAACTTTGCAGCTTTTTTGCATTTAAAATGTATATATGTTTAAATTATTTCTAGGAATTCTTCTAAAATGCAATTTTTCCCTAATTTTTTCATATTAATAAACTTAAAAACATCATTCCCAATTCCCCATTGAAAACAAGTGTAGTATTTTTATTTCCTCGCATGCGAAACATAGAGAAAATATTGAAATCTTAAAAAAATTCGAACTTAGGATTTAGACGGATCTTTAAGTTTTAGATATCCCTGAGTTAGAAAAAATTCTTTAAAAAATGTCTATTTTTTGCTATTATTATAATAATTTTTTATTATTATTATAATAATTAATTTATAATAACTTTATTTATTAATATAATAATAATTTTTTATCATAATAATAATAATAATAATAATAAACGCTTTGAGTTATATGGATGAAATTTAGTATAAGGAAAACTTTCAGCAAAAACCAACAAGTAGTTGATTGTCTGTTGGTCTATACTTTCAGAAACTAACAAGTGATAACTGAAATCCGCAATGACTTAAAAATATCAAATTTTGTATGCCATTTTTTGATTGCAAGTGTAGTCCTTTGTCAAATTTTAGTTTCAATTGGTTTGAAAAACCTGTCTGAAATATAAATTCGATTTTCAGATATTAATAACCACGGTGAAAGGGATGTTTGGTTACGGAAATGCTCCATTTTAATCACTTGTGGTGAAAGCTTATAAGCCAGTTAACAACTATGGTACCCGAGCAATCGCTTTTGTATCATGGTCATGTTATTGGACTGCGAACCACAAGGTCCCAGGTTGTATCAAACTCGCCACGTATCATATCGCCACGTACCTCGGACGATGAAACTTCAACCTCCGTACAGCTGTTGAGGCACCATCTACCCGCAAACAAAGTTGTCATACTCACTTGACGCAGCAACCTATCACCCACACACGCTCGCCAAAACGCTTGGCGCTACTCAAATGTGTACAGGCGCATTAGACTCAACAGCTAATACATAACCACTCAACAGCCATATCGTTCGTCTCACTTCCGACTCACTGGAGGGAGAGTCTGTGGTGAAAGCTTATAATCCAGTTAACAGCTACTCTACCCTAGCAATTGCTTCTGTATTGTGGTCATATTATTAGGCTGCGAACCACAAGGTCCCAGGTTCTATCCTCGCGCATATGTTTAATATATATGAATACATTTGAGATGAAGTTTCTGAAAAACGTTCGAAAACAGTTATATTTTTGAATGCATGCATAAAAAAAATTGAAAAAACATAAATGAAATCAAAATATACCAGCTAAGTGGCAAAAGTTTTTTTAAAATTTGAAAATAAAATCAGACTTTTTTTTTAGAGATGCAAAGCAAAAATCATTTAGGTTAGAGGTACATCAATGAATTTACTTAATATTTTTCAATTAATAAATTGCTTAGTTTCTGAACTAAAAAAAACACGCTGTATTTCTACCCATTCTTTAAATTTTGGGGCTCTACTGGTAAATAACACGAAATTTTCAATTTTTTAAAATCACATTATGGGGGATTAAAACTACTATAAAGTATTTCGAAATGAATAGATTACTTATTCTCTTGTTCAGGAACTACTGAACATATTGTGACATTATTGTATCTTATTTGAACAAAAATAAATTAAATTTAGAAACGACAATTTAGTAACTTTATAAATAAGCCCGTTGGAACATTAAGAATTTTAAATTAAAAAAAATCATAATTTCTCACACAATCGAATTTTTATCGAAGTCATCTGCCTTCAGTTATATTTTACTCTCCAGGTGTTAAATTATTTGTGATTATACTTAACACCAATTCTAATGCAATATTCGTTTAATACTGAGGAGTTGAGCGTTCATTGAAATTTAATACAAAAATTTAAAAAATATCATTATTTATTTTTAAAAACTGATTGAAATACCAATTGATTGACATTAACAGCTGTATTTGGGATTCACCGGATTTTATTGGAATATTGGTTAAATATAATTTAAATTGAATCTCTTATGCACAACTCTGGCATTTTGACTCATAGAAAAAAGTTGATTTAGAATCAAATTATGAAATACATTAAATTAGAGTTATTTTAATAAATTCACACTACAATATTTATTGTGTCGTTCCTAAGCTTATGAATCAAGTTCAATGGCATGTTTGGTTTATGGAACACCTAATCATTCGGATAATCTGTTTTCAGATTTCTGTTTCTTTCGTGGTAATTTGGATTTAGAATGAACTTTTCTGATAGTAAACCGAATCCTTCTTATATAGCTTAGAACAATAAAAGATAATAAAGCAAATAAATATCTAAAGAAATAAAGAAATGTTCTTTGCTTAATATAATCTGGCAAAATGCTGCTGCTGTAGTAGTTGCGTTGACAGAATAATGATGGTAATATGATGGAACAATGATGGTAAGATCTATAACATTGTTAAATATTCGAAATTCTTAAGTAATTGCTATATTTCCAGATATAATTGCAAGAACGCTTTTAGCTTTGTTAAACAGGCGTGAGTGGTCTTACAGAAAAAATTCTCGCATACACTCTAGTAAAGCTTTTATCCCAGTGAAAGTCTTGCATGGCATTGACATACAATAGTTATGAATTATTACACTTTGGCGTGAATTAAGCATTTTCTGTCGTGTCCTCCTTGACAATTTTCTTGGCTATTAATCCCTTGCATGCGTTTAATAGTATCTGAAAATCGAAATTTGTGTTTTAGATGCGTTTTTATTAATTAATCGTTTGAAACAAATATTTAGCACAAAACTACACTTATAGTCATAAATTCCCAAATTAAATTTGATATATATAAGTCATTGCGTTTTTAAGTTAACATGTTTACAAGTTTCTGAAAGTACAGACCAACAGACGATCAGCCCCTTGTTGGATTTAGCACAAAATATAGCAAGTGTCTCTATGTAAATTTAGTAAATGTCTTATAGATGTTAAACCTGTGAATCGAATTTTGTCTGTCTGCCCTTCTTCGTTTTGCATTTATTGCGTTAACTTATATTCTGACAGACGGACAAATAGACTTTCCCCTGAACGGAATTTGCTTAAAAGTTGTTCAAAACCAATAAATTTGGTGTAAAAACCGTATACCAAATTTCATTCATTTACCTCAAAGCGTTTTTGAATTATCTTAATCACAGACAGACAGACAGACGGACGGACATTTTCAAAAATCTATTCTTTGAACTCAGGAATACCTAACACAGGGAGATTCATCAAAATTTCGAGTCAACTATTTTCACAATTACAGAATTTTTTCATAATATTACGTATACGAGAGAGTAAGAAAATTAAATCTTTTCTACTCAACAGTCATATCTTAATTTTAAAAATCTTGGATTTCTGTACATAGCAAGACGGTATTAAAAACATCGAATTAAATATTTTTATTTTATAATAGTGAGGCTGGCAATGGTTAATTATTTTCTTCGATTAATTAGGGTTAATTGGGCAAATATTGTTCTGAAGACATTTGAATTTTTCTGCTCAAATATGAAAAAAATCATTCAATGAATCATGCACTCATACAAATGCTAAATTAATAACAGTAAGTAATTAATTCTCTGATAAAATGGGATTTGCTTTATAAATGATGTGGTAAAGAAATAATGTGACTTCAGTACATAATTATTACAAAATTCATGTTTTAATTAAGACTTTATTAATTTAATTCATTTATAAATAAGCATAATCAGGAAAGCATAAGAGAGGAAAAAGAATTAAACACCGTAGCTATGGTAATCATATCTTAATCATATAATACTTATGGTAACTTATGGTAATCATATAATACTTATCTTTTATATTTAATTAACACCATTCATTAAATGTTTTCACTACAGAAAATTAAAAATCCACCTAGTTTCGGCATGCTGTAGAAAGTTTTTATAGTAATTGGATTGCCGAACACACTTTCAGAATATTCATAAGTAACTTTATTCACTTTTATTTATATTACATTAATGGTAAAAGCCATGTTTTCAAATTAATCTTTTGAAAGGTTTGTTCTTGAAAGGTTTATTCAATTTCCGCATTTTCTATTCAAGATGGAGACTTCATTATTCATAAAAGATTCGTATTTATTTCTTACAGTAAACAAATTATTTAGTGTTGATTAAACAAACTGTAAAAATTAAACAAACTTCTATCGATTTAATTGTTTGAAGTTTTAATCAAAGTTTTAGAATGTTTATCACGAGAAGGAATTCTAAAATATTTAGGCCTCTGATGTGTTTAATCTCATCAGGACCTACTGGAACTTTTTGAATGCTCAATCTTTAGTTCTTGCATCTTGTATTGATAATTAATTTTGTGTATGTTAAGTCCGTCGTCCTATCATAGGGGTAGCGCGTCTTCCCCGTGATCTTTGTGTCTCGGGCTCTAGTCCCGGTTCGGGTATGGTATATCTTCTTCTGTGTTCCATCTGTGAGGTGTGTGAATATGCCCCCCTGTAAAAAGGGGTTGTACAAGCAAATATGACGCATGAAGTAGCTAAGTCGTACTCTTGGACTTATTTGCCGCAACTGAACAAAACAAGAGACTCTCCCTCGGCTTAAATCGCTGCCAGATCTATCATCGGACTTGTAAAGCGCCATGAGTAACAACAATAAAAAGAGTTAAGGCGAATCAAATACAGAATTGAATGTTTTAAATGCTGAATATATTAATCAAAATTTCAATGTTAGCTTGTAGAATGGTGAATAATTCTAAAATGGTACAAATTTTTATTTCATTATAAATACATTAATTTTAAATATTATTTTATGTAATTTATATTTATTTATAATTAAATTTATTACAATGTAAACATAATAATGTTTTACTTCTTTGTTAGAAAATGTAACAGGAAACTAATTCATTTATTATTAAATTAAATAAAACTACCAAATCAATTTACAAAAATTTAGAACTTTATGTAGTGAATATTGAATTCAGCTAAATCGCAGTCATATATGTAAATAGTTGAGTGGTGGAATGAAGATCATTATGATCCGTGCAAAGGAAGCAAGAGGACGCATGTTTTCAGGAACTTTTCTTTAATGATTACATTTCACTCAAAACAAACACAAACATGAAAGACAAGAAAAGACATTAAAGCGCGCACACCTTAACAGAACGGCATTGTATTACAATCGCAATGCACTATGGGGTGCGTACCTAATCATTCATCGTTGTCTATTATCCAAAAGAGAAGATAGAGTAATGCAACTGCCACAGTTGAAATAATCATTTCGTAAATTTGGTAAAATAAAAAGAAATATTTATCAATGAAAATTAAATACTAAATTTAATCTTTATTTGCAACTTAATAAAAACAGATATAAACATATTGTTTGCCAACGGATTCTAAAATCCTCCGTGCTTTTGCGCATGCGTTAGGATGGGTTTAATTCGTCTAAATTGGGGTGAAAGAAAAGATGAAAGGAGGAGATGTTTCAATTTAACATTAAAGTAAACTCGCATTATTCGTGAACTAAATTAAAATAAGATAATAAGGTCAGAAACGACAGAATACTGACAAACATGTGAAAAAAAATAAACGAAAAATTATCTAATAGGGCAGGAATCAAGGTCAAAGAATAACAAAGAATTTCGTAAATGCGCTCATCCTTCAGCGTCTCACCCCTTAGTGAGATAAAATCTCCGAAAAGTGATCATTTCAGGATACTGATATGAACAGTAATTATCGTGTGTGTCAAAAAATAAAATATAAACAAAATTCAAAATTTAGACAAAATTTAATCATTGAAATCAAACAAGACAAGTTATTCAAATACTTAATTCTTTGAAAAATGTACAAACTATTGGTGGGAAATGAAAATTCGTTCAAAAATATAGGACTTAACTGTCCTTGTAAACTGACATTCCAAACCTTCAAAAATTGAAGTATCTGAAAAAGGTACGAATTAAATGTTTTTTAATGTCCAATAAATAAAAAAATAAAAATAAAAATCTCAAAGTTTAAGACATAACTTTTCCTATAGGAGGAAAACAAGTAATTGAAGTTTTATGAAACACTGAAACTTCACTAAATCACAAAGAAGAAAAATACTTTATGAATTACATCTAAAATGATAAATTCGAATTCTGATTTGAACTAACCGATATTTAAAATTTTGATATTACCGATATTTAAAATTTTTTTTAAGTGTTGAAAAATAGATATTTAAAATTTTCTTCAAAATTTTGAAAATAACCATTTTTAAAATTTTGAAAATAAAAATAATTAAAATTTTCGAAATTTAAAGTATACCGATGTTTAAAATTTCTAAATTTAAAAAATATATATAAGCATAAATTTCCAGTTGGGCATTGACCATGCATAGGCTGTTTTGCATTTGAGCAGCAATGAGAAAAGGACGCTGTCACTGCGTTTTGCATTTCTTGCAAATTGTTTACGCCATACAATTTCTATAAGTGACATTAGTTTAATTACTTCATTAAAAGTTTACTAAAACTATATTTAATTTTAAATTTGTTTAATTTAATTTAAAACTAAATTATACAAATTCTTAACATGTTTTTTGCATTTTAAATCGGTGCTTTCGGTTATTTAAATGTCCACTTCCGTTGACCGATCATTACGAAAATATTAATATCCTGACTTCTAATTAAGGTAGAGACAAAAGTAAATCTATTTCAGATATCTAAAAATTGGTTTATCGAAAAAAAGATTTAAAAAAAAAACATTCTTTTTTTTAGCGAAAATCGACCTTTTAAATGTGTTCCGATCCTTAATATATTTTTGGAGAAAATAGTAAAAGACAAAAAATAGTAAAAGATAGTCAAACATTTGCGTTCTATTAAATAAATAGCATTAAAAAGATAATTTTTCTGAATTCTTCCATAATGTTAAACTAATTTTTCTTCAATAGTCGCAGATATTATTGGGGAAAACATAAAAATGTTGCTTGAAAATTGCTTAATTAAAACTCTAATTATATTTACAAAAATTCTCTTCCAGTTGACTATTTCCACCATCTAAGGTATCGGATAGTTTTAGGTCAACTGGTCTAGTTTGCACATGTCCAGCACACAAACACACACACACACACGCACACGCACACAAAGATCTTTCTTTCAAAATCTTTCAGAATCTCAACATCTTGCAGTTTGTAATATTAATAATAAAATAAATAAAATTCAGAATTTATGTGCAATAAATGACAATTTAAAAAATGGAATCTAAAAATATAACATAATTTTTGAATGAAAAATGTATGAATTTATAGAAAGTGTAAAATTATAAATTACCTGAAAGATAAGATATAATTTATAGTAAAATTATAAGAATAAAAAAAGAAATGAATTCATTTGTTTAAAATGATAATAATATTATAAGACGTATTAATTATAAATATTTAATTAAATATAATCAGGATGGAGCTAGAAAAATAAATAATAAATAAGTTATTAATAGCCTCAATAAAATAATCTCTTTATATGAAATGTTAGTGTGCGTGGCACAAAAATTGTTCTCATTATTTATCGACGTACAGCAACAGTCAAGTGTAAACAAAGCGCCATAGGAACATTTCAGACTGCTTCATTAAATCTCTTTACAGCTGCACCTTATTTCACACTTCGCTTAGATAATTAAGGCAGCTGCAAAATATTATTAGAAACAATTGTTAGAGGACTTTTCCTTACAACTTTTCGCTCCATTCAATCATAGGAATGAAACTGAAAAGAAATCAAGATGGGAAATAAGAGTCGAAGGAAAATTGAATGGCTCTCAAAAATTGGCTTGATTGCCGCCAGACGGCAAATCGATATGACTTCCGTATGAAAATATTAGTTTTCAAGAACACAGCTGCGATAATTTGTTTGAGTTGTGTATTTCAAATAATGTGTTTTATTGGAAAATAAGAAATCAGAGCAAAATGGAATGGTTTTAATAATAAAACTTGGAGCTTGAGAAGCCTTGTCATCAAAGACGAATAAGTTTTATTCGTAAGATAAAACAAAAGAAGGATTTTGATGCAACAGTTTTGCATGTATTTTTTTATGTAGCGATATATTTTATAGTTATATAGGATATTAAGTTAAGTCAGCGACAGACTCGGAGGCTCAGATCAGTAAAAATGATTGATTCATTTCAAAAATCTGCATTTCGTGACTATCGTTCACCAATGCCATACAAAGTATACGCGACATTGCAGGCTTCGAGACAGCGATGTGACGATTTTCGAATGACCAAATGTGCGCATTGTGCGTGTTGAACTTCCAGCGTGCGAACTCCCCCCCCCCCAATGGGTAATTATCATCGAATAGGAGTTGGGCTTTCTGCAAGTAGAAGAGTTGCACGTTTTCAGAACGCATAACCTTACCGTTTTCGTATCGAATGCCCAGTTCATCTCCAACAGATCGTTCCGATACCCCATCTCCAACAGATTAATGAGGTATCTGAAAAACGCTGCAAAACTCTGTTTTCTGTGCCAGGTGTGCACATACTGCTTTCTTGTCCTGCATTTGGACAAGAAAGCAGGATCCTAGTTTGAAGGATCCTGTCTTTCGCAACCGTAAATCAATGTGTGCAAACGTGACATGGCCTCAGACAACGCCGGATATTGCACTTGTTTCATTCTTTGTGCTAGGTGTCCATTGCCATCCGGGCAGGCGTATGTTAAATGCATATCTGCATATTCGTCATTCCTGAACTCTGCCATGTTGTTTGCGAATGAAGTTTAACGACCATAAATTATATAATGCTCATTAAGGAATACTTGCTCGCTGAATTCATTTTCTTCGAATGCATGGAAAATTTACATGCGAGAAGTCTTCCTCTTCTCGACTACCGTGTTTCTAATCCTTGCTTTCATAGGGCCATTTTCTTCACCAAGCTCATTGATTTCTCGACTTCTGTTTTTGCAGTTTTCATCGAATAAACGTCACCTCTGATCCTATGTTTTAGAGAAATTTTTCATCTCCTTAATGCCTACTATTCCCGCATTGAATTTATCCTTCTGCAGAGGGTATTTGGCAGTACCCTCTGCAAACATCGGTATCAATGTTATAGCGATATTTGCTGGTACCCATTATAGTTTTTCTTGAATATCTTAAAAACTCCTCAGTTCTCTTACTACAGTTAGTTTCAGTTTTCTTACTGCCTATATATAAAATAAAAGAGTAAAAAATTCCTTACATTTTTTGCTGTTTATTTTTCTTCAAATAATAAATATTTTCGCAAATAAAGCTTCTAAACCACTTTTTTGTTTTCAGAAATTTAATATTCCCTGAATCATCAAATAGGCATGATACATACATGAAAATAAACTTTTAAGAACGTGCCTTTGCCTAAAAAAATTCATAGTTTGAACATCATTTGCTATGTTTTTATTAATTTTTTTACCATTTAAAACGATTCTCGGACTCCCTATATTTTCGTGATTTTTAACTACTAAACGTCATTTGGGACCCTATGTTGTATGGGGATTTTTTTATCCTCTTGATGCCTACTATCACTTCTCTTAATTTGTCGGTCAAATTCTGCAGCACTTTGTATATATATATATATATATATATATATATATCAATTGCAAAATTAGAAAAATCGAATTTGATTGTATCATTTATGTGTACGATAAATTTCAAAAACCTTAACTGCTTTAAGAGCTGCTGCAACTTGCGATATTTAAAGTAATTTATTTAGAAATCAATAAATAAAGAACAAGAAGTAGTTATCTGAGCTAAATAAACAAATATAAAAACCAAAGCAATTACTTTTTATCTAAATTTTCTATTTCTAAAGAAATACTTCAATCTTTATAAATTAAAATTCAATTATAAGAATTTGCTGTCAAAACCTAAGAACTTTCAGTATAAAGAGTAAAATAATAAAATTCGTTAAAGCGAATAACATAAGAGATATGCAAATATTTCAATTTAAGAAAAAAATTACAGATCCTATATAGGATCTCTCACTGTATTTAACTTCCAAATCGTCAAATATAGCCATACATTCAAATTTTGAAAAAAAAGTATGCGGTTAAAATTAAATTTAGTTTCCTTTGAATCAATAAATGCACTATTGAAAAAACTACAAAATTTAAATTTTGATACAATATTCTACGTTTTAAACAAAAATTATCTAAAATTATCAAAAATTATCGTTTTGAAACAAAAAATCTCTCTTCTACGGCTAAATTTCACACTTTGATTATTATTATTTTAGAAAGGCCGCGGTGGTCTGGTGGTAAGGTCTCGGCTTTGGAACCGCAGGGTTTCAGGTTCAAGACCCGATTCCACCGAAGAGCCGTCGTGTAAAGGGGTCTGTTGCACGTTAAATCCGTCCTGACCAAACGTCCTCCCGCTGGTGTGGAGAGGGGGGTGCCAGCTCAGGTGTCGTCCTCGTCATCTGACCGTGGTTCAAAATTACGAGGTCCATCTCAAAATAGCCCTCGTGTTGCTTCAAACGGGACGTTAACATAACTAAACTAAACTATTATTTTAGAACGATTTTAGACTGTTACAGTCAATGAATAGAGGCACTTACTGGAAGAAGATGTTTGATTGTCCTAAAATAATGAAATTTTAAATTTCATAAACCGATCATTTTTAATTAGGAAAGGGGAAAATTATTTTTCAAAACGTTAGTGCGTGAAGAATGTTTAACTTAATTCTCTACAATGACTAATGAAACTGGAGGTTTATATAAAAATTCAGATCTTACAGTTTCTTTTAGGAATATACTGATTGATTTAAGTAACATAAGAAAAACTTTACATTCATTTAGGGAATTTTTTTTTTCAATTGGGAAAATATATATTTTTCTCAAACAGTTTGGATATCAGCCTTGTGTCATGATTAAAACGAACAACGTATCTAATAATAATAATAATAAAGATGAAGGTGCGCTTCTGTGTATTGGCAATCTTCAGGCCAGACCATTTGACCTACAGGAACCCCATTTGGCTCATATATACCATAGAGAACGAGACTATGCACCTCGGAGCGATTGGTTTGACATTTTAATTACAATTTTACTTACTGAATTAATTACAATTAATTAAGCCGTATTAAACGAAATTAAGCCGTATTAAACGAAATTTTCCAAGTGCTTTTCTGAAGATTTTATTTTACAAAAATAAATTCTACAACATTTCAAAACTTAAAAAAAAATAAAATGTTTTTCTAAACCAATGTAATAGATGTTTTGATTTTGGTCATTTTTTTTACCTAACTTCACACAATAAGTTACATTGTTGCCCCTTTTTATTGTTTCATCAATATTTTGATTGCGTGATTTTCTTCTATTGTTGAAAATTAAAGAAGAGTTTTGTTTAATATTTGAATAGGCTACAAGACGGATAAAAATGAAGTTACGGTACCTCAAGATTTAAAAGTTAGATGAACCACACATTTTTAACAATGCCATGATGCCATGACACTGCTCTCCATTAGAATGTTTCATATATACAATGGGAGCAGCATATGTAAGACAATACAAGTAACGCATTTTTAATGTCTAGTAATTTCAGGTCTCATGGATATAAAGTTATATATAAACGATTTAACTGAAATTAAAGATACCAGTAACCACTGTGAATCGCCAAAGATGACTAGTATAACAATACCTAGAGATCAAAGACTGAAATAAATTTTGTATGTGTCTCCGAAATTTTGATTTCACAGATTCTAAGCGATTCTCATCAAAGCTTTGTCCCGATAGAATTAAAAATTTCATTCACAGAATAAAGCCTGATAACTGTGACACAGTAAGTGACTCCTAATCTTTATTTATAATGAAGATGAATGTGTGTGTGTGTGTCTGAAGCGGAGCTTTAGAGGTTGCACCATTTGTATAGAGCAACCACACTTTTCTCATAAATACTTTGGATGAGAGGTAAATGTAGATTTTATAAATTTTAATTAAATTAATTAAAATTTTAATAAAATTTTGACATTTCTTTGTGAAAACATATGAAAATATTTCAACTCAAAATTAATTTTTTTTTTCATTTTTAAAATGTATAGAAAAACAAACTTTTCAACGATATAAATATTTTGAAGTTAAATATCTTTTTTTTTGCTGTTTTAATTTTCAAAAAAAATTATTCTAAGCATATTTTTTAATAACATATTTTACATAACATAAAAATGAAATTTAAGTTGTTTATTTTTTGAGTCGTAAAAAAATACTAAAATCATAATTATAAAACTGATCTACAAGAAGGATAATAGAAATGTGATTTCATTTTAAAATACATTGAGAAAAAAAATAAATGAATTTATCATGTTTTTGTAACGGCTAGATTTTACAAAGTTATTTCTTTTTACCAAACGATTTAGAAACTTACTTTTAAAATTTTCAAAAAATTATTTACTGAATCCATTTAAAGTACAACTTAACTGCTATATTAAAAATGAATGCTATTAATATTTCTTTAAGAATGAAGATAAATAAGATTTTCAAAAACATAACAATAAAACAAATGAATATTTATGAAAATTAATAGCATTCAGATTTTGTTTCAAAAGATCTTTGGAAAATAAAAAAATAATTTATTTCAGCATACCAATTTCTAATGATTATTTAAAACAACAATTTGTTTTTATCAAACGAATCTTTTATACGCTCGTGAATATTACTAAACTAGCCGCCTTTGGCGACCAGCCGGTTCGCCAGTATTACCGCTCACTACAATTTTCAATTAAATATTTTAAGTAACTGGTCATTTAATAGATTCTCAAACAAAACATTTTTAATCTTCCAATTTTGATAGTCATACCAAACATATACTGTTATTTAGATCGTTTCTTTCAATTTACTATATATATTTTGCTAATTTGTTGTCATTTTCGGTAAAACTTCAACTTTAATTTAAAGTGGAAATGATGAAATTGCAATTAATATAAAGGTATTTTTAAATAAAATCAAGCGTTTTATTTTATTTATCATCTTTATTGTTATTTATTTATTATTATTACTGAATATGAGTATTGCAAACAGAATCGCTCGGTATTTAAGTCTTATGTGAACTACAAAATATTTTTCATAATTTATGTAATATCTCAAAAAATAATTCAACAAAAATTTCTCAGATTCAGCATAAAATTCAATTTTTAGTTTTGCTTTCAAAAGGATTGAAATGAAATCAAAATAATATTTTGTTCCGGCTTATAAATATATTTCAAAAATTATGAAGCCAAACTTTAATGCAGTAAGGTATCATATTCTGAGAAATATTCTGGACACACCAAATTTTAAATAAATGAATGAATGTTTCTGTTTTCCACGATCAACTAAGACTTATTTATGAAATTTTGAATGTTAAAAATTTAGAAAAACTCAACATTTTCATAATTTTAGTCCAATTAATCTTGAGAAACTTGCGCGCTGATTGGCGTATTTTCTTTGAAGCGATCGATGGAAAATCTAAAATTATTCTTTTCTTATTGAATAGTGATATTCAAATTTTCATAAATCAGTCAGTTTAAGTGATTGATTTAGTTGATTGGAAATTAACTCTTTTTATTTAAAATATTAGTGTTTCAAGAACATTTTGTTATTCATAATTTCCACAGCAGAAGCTTAATGTAAAATCAAAAATTCGTTATTTATTAGAGCATTTATTAAATCAAGTTACATAAAATATAATCATTTTCCATTTAGACCATTTTAGCAAATATGTGACTTACTAAAGGTTTACAAATAAGCTGTGTGGCCCTGATTTGAATGGATATCTTGTTCATATTAAACAAAACTTGCCTTAAAATATAACTGATTTATTGGATTAATAATATAGAGAGTGTAAAAGATCATAAAATAATTTTTCTTGAATTTATTTTTTAGAAAAAATAATATTTCATATATGTTTCCTTAAAGACAGACACGTGCCGAAAATTATATTTTTGCAGATTTCATTTCCAAAAAGATTTAATTTATTTTTAATTGGAGCTTTAATCAGTGTGATGGCAACACTTTGAAAAAAGCTATTTTTTTCCCATGAATACAAAACGTGCTCGAGCAGCTTAAATTTTATTTTTATTTTGTGAGAAAAAAATTGTTGAAAAATATATATAAAATATTTATTTAAAAATTCATTAAAAATAGAAATTTAATTTTAAGGTTAAAACATTGGTATTATTTAAAAGATAAATTTTTGATCTTTAACTTTATGTAAAAATCTTTTTTGGACGGTAATATTTTCGGAAGTTATAGCAGAAACACGCCAAAATTGCACTTATTTTTTAAATAAATAAAATTCTAATTAAAAATTCGAAAAAATAACTCCCAGGTGCACATTCCCGGCCTCCGAGCTATACACGTGCCTAATTTGGTAGCTGTAGGTTGAATGGTCTGGCCTGTAGAGCGCCAACACACTCACACACACACACACACACACACACACATACACACACAGACACACACACACACACACACACACACACACACACACACACACACATTGAGCTTTATTATAAGTACTACATAGAACAAACATATCAAAAGTAAACATAACATTTCAATAATTGCCAAAAACAAAAGAGAGAAAAAGGCAATTAGTAAGAATACGATATCTAGAAAAGTACAGATATTTAGACCGGAAAATGAAATTATCTGAAATTAACCACACGCGCAGACGATATTTACAAAAGTAAAAATATTCAAACCTGAAAAGGAAAATATATGAGTTACTCCATCAATAAATGCCATAAGTTTGTTTATATCTTCATTATTTTACGAGTCATTAAACATCAAAATGGGTGCGGGAATAAACAAATACCCTGTATAGATAGTGTAAAAGATCATAAAATAATTTTTCTTGAACTTATTTTTTAGAAAAAATAATATTTCATATTTGTTTCATTTCCTTCAGACACGTGCCGAAAATTATATTTTTGCTGATTCCATTTCCAAAAAGATTTAATTTATTTTTAATTGGAGCTTTAATCAATGTGATGGCAACACTTTGAAAAAAGCTAATTTTTCCCATGAATGTGAAACGTGCTTAATTTTAATTTTTATTTTTCACGAAAAAAATTATTGAAAAACATAGTTTAAATATTTATTTAAAAATTCATTAAAAATAGAAATTTAATTTTAAGATTAAAACATCAGTATCATTTAAAAGATAAATTTTTGATCTTTAACTTCATGTAAAATCTTTTTTGTGCGGTAATATTTTCGGAAGTTATAGCAGAAACACGTCAAAATTTCGCTTAATTTTTAAATAAATAAAAATTCGAAAAAATAACCCCCAGGTGCACATTCCCGGCCTCCAAGTTATACACGTGCCAAATTTGGTAGCTATAGGTTGAATGGTCTGGCCTGAAATTAAAATTAGAAAAAATCTTCTGGAGCAAACAAATTTTACTACTAGAAATTTAATTTTATCATTTTTGTTCAGTAATATAATCAGATATTGTCGCTGAAAAAAAAGACAAAGTTTTGTTTACTTTTCAATTACTTAAAATTCTAACTAATATTTCAAGAGAAATCGCTTCAAACTAAGAGAATCAATACCTACTTTATAAAGTACATCTAAGACAAATTTGGACAAATTTAACAGCAGAGGGACAAAAGGCCTGATACGTAAAGCCCAAAACTTATATCCACTAACACTCAATTTCACTAACTAGTAATAGAAATGATAAATTATATGTATCTTACTACAGAAAAATGCAGGGATTAATTTACTGCAAGTACTGCAAATCGCGTTCAGAGAAATTATCATTCCAAGGACAGTAGGTGTTATGTATATAAAATACATAACATTTGTTATGTACATAAAATGAACATAACATAAAATGAAATCTATTCTAATAATAAAGGCGAATATATGTGTGTGTAGGTGCTCTGAAAGTCAAACCGTTGAACCTAAAGCTGCCAAATTTGGAACATATATACCCTGAAAATTGTAAAAATGCACTCGGGTGCATATTTTATAAAATTTTAATTAATTTAATATTTAGCTGAATTTTGTTATGTTTAACTTCAAGAAAATATTCTTGGACAAAAATTAATTTTACAACGTTTCAAAATTAAAAAAAAATGTTCTTTTTAATGATGCCAACATAATAATCGCACAAATTTTACTGAATTTTGGCAATTTTTAAAAGATTTTTTTGTCTCAGTTCCAACAATCAATTACACTGCTATCCGGAAGTTCAAACCAATTTTATTGTTTCATGAACTATCTCATGCTGGCGTCTTGGCCTAAGGGTAGCGCGTCTTCCCTCTTTGGGGCCTCAATATTTCTTAATTCGGCAGAATCATGTTAATGAAGTTATATCTACATGAATGAAAGAAAATTAAATATAACCAACAACAACAACAAAAAATAGACCTATTTTTCTCCGACTAAAAAGCGTTATTTCAATCGTTATTTGAAGCTAACAAACAATGCTTTCCATCGAATATTTAATCGATTTTGAAGTAAACATTGAAAAGGTCTAAAATCGACCTATTTAATGCTATTTAAAGTATCATAATTCAGTCAATTTCAGTCGAGAAGTAAAGCACTTTTTCTTAATCTAAAATATTAGCGCATCAAGAGAACTTAACCATTTTAATGCATTGTGACATATTAAATGTAGCGAGCTGCTAACTTTCTGAATCATCTCAGATACAGAATCTCGACGAGGAGGTCGTCAAATGGAATTTCCCAGAAGAAACTTCAGTTATCAGTACTTAATAGAAATAGAAGGGTAATTCTTTCATTTTCCAAAAACTTTATTATTGTGAATTCATTAATGTATTATTATGTTATTTCACCCCCCCCCACACACACATGCACAATGCTTACAGAGATTCGAAAAATATTTCCATAGTTTATAGAAAATTAATTTATTACTCATTCTTCCAATAAATTATTAAAAATGGCAGAAAAAAATTTCCTTTATAAGTTATTAAAAGCTTTTTTTTTTAAAAAAAAAAGATATAACATTTAGTCAAACATTGCGAGACAAATTGAATATGCTTCTACAACTAGGAGTGAAAAGGCAGTTGTTTTCGACGAGGAATTTCAATTTCCATCCAACATGAAAATCAAATAATCAGATTTATAATCAATTTTTTTGTAATATTAAATTTGATCAGAATTTTCAAGTGAAGATGTATAATTTTAATTCTTATTTTACATAACTTTACCCTATACATTTTTGTTATTTTAAATCTAGTTTATCAAATCACGTTGACTCCGGCTGCTATTTGCTTTTCTGCACTTGCGCAATGAAAGCATTATACATTTTTGAATAAAACATGAATAATATTTTAATAAGGGAAACCTGCAGAAACACGAGAACCTTGAACACAAATTCTAGTGTATAATTGTGTTTACGCAATTAACTTTAGCCTTCAGTTACTAATCCACTAAACAAATTAAGTTTTTCTGGAACTTTTGAAGTAAATAAGATTTCAATGTCATACAAGATAAACAAGCGTTCATATTCACTTATCGAAAAAGTTTTCATAAAAATTTCGTTATTTTATCGAATAATAAGTTTTCAATCGCTCCTGCTTTTAACTTGAGTGCTTCGCTTGAAATAAAGAATTGGGATTTCTTTATTCCATCAATGCTGATGCATAAATAAATTATTCGGAACTTTCGTAGCCAACCTTTTAGTATGAAGTTTCATAACCAAGTTGAAAAAAAAACATTTTCTAAAGCTTTTCTATCAGTAATAAACAGCAAAGTTAGAGTCAATATTTACAAAACAAATTGTATATAAACCTTAAATCCTTTAAATTTTTTTGGATAAAATAGGGGATTTTCTTTCATTTAAAAGATATTGAATTTTTATCAATAATAAAGATAAATACGTATGTGTGTATTGGCTATGTACCAGCCAGACCATTTGGCCAAATTTGAATTTACAATTTTTTCA
Organism: Argiope aurantia; assembly: GCA_026543865.1. Classification (NCBI taxonomy): domain Eukaryota; kingdom Metazoa; phylum Arthropoda; class Arachnida; order Araneae; family Araneidae; genus Argiope; species Argiope aurantia. The sequence goes on from JAPMOR010101122.1 coordinate 226,176, forward strand.
CATACATAACTTGGTGGATGGGAAGGTGCATATCGGAGTGGTTAATTTTTGAAATTTTAATTAAAATTTTAATTTATTAAAAATTAAACTCAATTTTGGTACTTTTCGAAAAATATTTCAAATAATTTCCAAAAGTATTATTGCACAAAAACAAGTTTTGCACCGTAGTAAAACCTAAAAGTATTGTCTTTCTAATGATACTAATTTAATAGGCTTTCAAATTCTTACTGAAGTTTCACGATTTTTATGAAAAATATTTTTTTCTCTGATTTCCAACAATCGATTACATTATTGCCTTAAGATTCAAACCATTTTCATCGTTTCATGAAATACTTAATCGCATGATTTTTTCTTCATCGCTGCAATTTAGGAATAAAGGACCCTGTTTAATATCTGAATAGTTTACAAGACGAATAAAAACGTAAAGTTACTATACCACAAAATTAAGAAAATAAATTAATCGTATATTTTACGCTTTTAATAGTGCAATGACGTTATGGAATTTTGTCAGTTAAAAGTTCTGATGTACCTATAAACAGAACTTAACAAAGACAGTCAAAATAACACAGTTTCAAAATGAGATAGTTTGGCAGAATCTTGAACATGGAGTTTATAAAAATATCGATCGATTCTTCTAGAAACAAATAAAACCAAATATTCCTAGTGAACAAGCTGTTCGTCTGAGGCGACTTTATTAATGAGATATGCATTTATAAATATAGACAAATTAAGAATTAGATAGTATGTGTTATACCATTTACGTATTTTGTTTAGCTATATTTATATGTTTCGCCGGATACTTATGTATTTCGTTGATCTATGGCGTTATAAGGCTGGTCTCTATCGGAAAGGTGTATGTACTCAATGAACTAGGCATATATATACCACTTATATATTTAGTTGAGTTATATTTATGTTTAGTTGGATGCTTATGTGTTTCGTTGAGTTAAGACGACATTAAACTGGTGTCCATTAGCAGAGTTCATGCTCTCAATGGACAGAACACATATAGGACAATGAATATACTGAATGAACAGAGCAAATATATTACTTATGTATTTCATTGAGTTATATTTATATGATTTGGTGGATACTTATATGTTTCATTGAGATAAGACATCATAAGACTGGTGCTCATTATCATAATTTATATAATCAATGAACAGTGAATATATAGGACAATGAATATACTTAATGGACATAGCACATATAGGACAATGAATATACTCAATGAGCAAAAGCATACACATTCCTTATATATTTCGTTAAACTATACTTACATGTTTCGTTGAGCTAATACGTTATAAGAATGGTGTCCATTAGAAGAGTTTATGTACTCAGTGAGTAGAATATGTAGAACAATGAATATACTTAATGAATAGAAAACATATAGGACAATAAATATACTCAATGAACAGAGCATATATATGCTAATTATGTATTTCGTTGAGTAATATTTATATTTTACGGCGGATATTTATGAGTGTTCATTGACCTATGACTTCATAAGACAGCTGCCCATTAGAAGAGATTATGTACTCAATGAATAAAGCACATATAGGACAATGAACATACTCAAAAAACTGAGAATATATACTACTTATGTATTTTGTTCAGTTATATATGTTTCGTTGAGCTATGACGTCATAAAACTGATGTCCGTTAAAAGAGTTTATGTATTCAACGAATAGAGCATATACAGGACAATGAGTATATGAAGAGAGCATATATATTAATATATTTCGTTGAGTTATATATTTCTTCGGATACTTATGTGTTTCGTTGAGCTATGACGTCATAAGACTTTTATTTATTAGTAGGGTTTATGTACTCAATGTACAGAGCATATATATACTGCTTATGTATTTTGTTGAGCTATATTTATATGTTTCGTTGAACTACGGAGTATAAGACTGGTCTCCATGATCATTGTTCAAATTTTGCATTCGTTATCTGATAATGTAAGGGATTTAAATATTGGTATAATTTTTGAGTGGAAAATGGAGGGTAAATTTAAGCAGTATCAGTGAAGTTGCATGTAAAATTGTTTTTAGTACTTTAGATTAAAATGATAAGTTTAAATAAACGTATAAAATATGGAAAAGAATAATATGATTGCTAAACAATTTTGAGATAACTTCTGTAATTAACAGTTGAGAGATACTGTTTTATTTTAGCTTAAAAATTAAAATTTGATTGTGAATTTTTAAAACGCAATCATAAATTTTCTGGACAATCTTCTTCTTTTTGTGAACAACGGACCACCCTGCCACCACTGAACGAATTTTTGGGCAATCTGTATGGTGCTAGGAGGAATTATTTTTTACTTTTTAGCCCGTTTTTAAACTTGGTATATTTTGTTATTTAAATAATTATTCTTTCCTTTTTAGTCTTGTGTATGAAAAAATTTGTAGTCCCGATGAGCTAACGACTTGGCTTGAATTTATTTGTCTATAATGTAATTTTTAAGGAAGAAAAAAAGAAGAAAAATAAAGAAAGAACATTTTTGAAATTTCTGCAATATTAGCACCTTATAGATGAGTTAAAAAGCAGACAAGGAAGGGAATTAATATTACATTGTCATCCAGTTCTGAATTAAATTTAAGTCTCCAATTCATCAGGAATTCGATTGTAAAATTTGCCTCGAATATAGCGAGAATATAAAGTAACTATTATAATAACATAACGTATTATTATTAATAATAAAGTAGGTAACGTATTGTTATGAATTCGGGATTCTTTCGATTTGCTAGTCGATGATGAAAGAGTCTTTTTAAAGTCTTAAGTATTCATTCCAGAAAACTCCAAAAAAATCAGGAGTTTACACGAACCAAATATAATAATCAGGCACTAGCGTAATTCAGTAGTAATTAATAAGCAAAATAACAGATTTCAAAAAGTTTCAGACGATCAAATTACAAGTGAAAATGCTCTCTGTGAACCTGTCTCCTGTTAATACCCTGCTTTGTCGATATATGACCGTAAGCATTATTGCACTGATTTCCAGAAAAATCCCACAACTACCGAAATATTAGTGCTAGAGCTTCAATTCTTGAACTTTCGAAATTTTATGGAATGTGACCAAAATCGCAAAACCCTCGCCAAATGGGCGATAAACTCGTCAAATTAGTCTCCAAGTGGCAACCCTGCAAACGGAAAAACCGATCCTTCGTTAGCGGGCACTAACGAATAAAATCTGATTCGTCTAAAACATTTCAGCAAAAATATAATAAAAATATAAAATATTTACAAATTTGTACCAGTACTGTTAATAATATCACTTTAAACTTTATTTGTTGTTAGATGAAATTATACTCAATGTATTACATTATGCAATTCCTTAAGAATATATTGATTCTTCAGAAATACCAAATTGAAAGAATTTAAAAGCGTTTCGAATAACCGTTGAATTTAAAAAAATATTTCTAGATTTAAATTAAGAGTTTTACGTTTTGTGAGTGGCATCAATATTAAGTAAAAGGGATTTCTAATAGAGAATATCAGAATCTTTAATATAACTTTTTGTAGAAAAAAAACTTGCAGAAATCATTCTTGAGAAATAAAAAGATAAAATAAAAAATCCTTTAAAAGTTTGATATGCAGTCTCACAGTGAATTATACGGTACAGGTTTATGTGTGAAAAAGGAGAGTTGAAAATTTAATCTTTTGCGGCACACTACATTTTAAATTTTAAACTCAAACAAAATAAATTTTGGGTTCTATATAGCCTATGGGAGTAAACGGATTAAACTTCGTGAAGATTGTACTTATCGTTTTGATTCTGGGTGTGTTCCATCAGATGGAACATTGCGACGCTAGGTCTCAGAAAAGTGAGACTAAGCAAAATTGCAGTGAAGCAGGACAATGAATAAAACCTCTTACATTTGAATAAAAAAAGACTACTTTATGTTTGTGAAATAGGTTTAGCATGATCCTTGGAGCACCAGAAAAAGGTTATGCTCAGATTCGTTGTTGGAGGATGATATTTGAAGCATTTTTGGTGTTTCAGAAAGACTTTGTTGATCTCCCCATGTCATTTACAATAAAAAAACGTACAGTTATATTTAAAACTAGCCGTCTTTGGCGACCAGAGGTTTGCTAGTATTAATGCTTGCTAAAATGTTCAATTAATATTTTATTCAGCTTAGTCTCATAATAGTTTTTCCAGCAAAATATTTTTAAGCCCCAAATTTTATTAGACATGTAATTCACTTATACTATTATATAAGCCTTAAGTCATTCTATTCATTATAATACGCATCTCTTTCTATGCCTATATCACCCATAAAATTCAATTTTAAATTTAAGTGGAAATAACGAAACTGCAATTAACGTTTTTTAGTGAATCCAATCATGTTTTTTCTTAATATAAAATATGAGAACTGAAAGCAAAATTATTCGGCATTAAGTGCACTACAGAATAATTTTCATAATTTATGATATTTCAAAGAATTATTCAATTTTAGAACTATAAACATTTTCATAACTTAAGCGAATCACTCTTTAAAAATCCTTGGGAATGTCTAGCTTTTTTGAGATGGTCGATGAAGTGGTCCAAAATCACCCGTTTCTATGGAATAGTCATAATGATATTCATATTTTCCTAAATTGGCAGGATTTAGTGATTGATTTAGTTGATTGGAGTGCAACTCTTTTCATTTAAAATATTAGCATCGCAAGAATATTTATTAAACATAATTCACAGGGCAAAGTAAATAACTAAAAATTTAAAATCCTTTATTCATTAGTATTTATTTACTCAATTTACATAAATATATTTCATATAGAGCATTTTGTGAGCAGATGCATATCTATTAATAAAGGTTTACAAATTATCAGTTGGGCTCCAATTACAATATATATCTTGTGCATTTTAAACCATTGTTTGTTTGTTTGTTTGAATGTGCGGGATTTAGGGATTTTTAGCTACAAAGGCTGTCAACCCAGCATTCAACAATATCTCCAATTAATAAATGTCAAGTGTTGAAGGAAAATATGGAGAGATAGTTTATCTGCAAATGCTTTGCTCGTGAGTTGTTTAAAATTACAGGTTGAAAGAGAGTTGAGGCCCAACTTCGACCAGAGGCATCGTCTGATATTTGAATATTTTCGGCAGTGCAGTAAGATATGATCCAAATTATTCCAAGATTGGCATGTTTCGCAATTTGGTTGATTCGACAGGTTAAAACGATGTAGAAGGCCAGGTGTAATGAGTGTTTTGGTAGAAATTCTAGCTAAAATGATGTCTTCCCTTCTATTTCATTGTCCATTTAGCAATATTTTTTATTTCTGGAATTTCTAATGGAATTTCATAATATTTGCTCTGTCTATTGTCTGTTGTTTTTCTTTTTGAGATTTGTTTGATGCGTGAGATGCTGTCTTCCGATGCGATCCATTCATTGCATGGGCAGATTTCTGTTACTGATTTTGCGATCAAGTCCGCGTTTTCAATTTTAAACTATATTTGCCTAAAATAAACTTTTACAATGAATTAGTAGTGCAGGTATTGTAAGAGATCTTAGAAAACATTTCACTGCATTTAATTTTAAGAAAATATCATATTTCAGATTTATTTCGCTTCATATAGACGCGTGCTGAGAATTGCACATTTATATCTTTAACTTGCAATGACAGTTTATATATTTATTTTTTTAATTTTAGATTTTATCAATGTGCTGGCAAACGCATTGATAAAAGTTAATCTTTTCCCATTGACGCGTAACATGCTCATGCAGCTTAAATTCTATTTTTGTTTTGCAGGAAATAAATTGTTGAAAAAATATAATAAAATTATTTAAAAAATTGTTTAAATATTAATTTAATTTATTTGTAAAAACATTAGTTTCATTAAAAAGAATATTTTTTCTGAACTTCAATATGATGTAAAAATCAATTTTGTGCTGCAATATTTTTGGAAGATATAGCGAGAAAACGTCGATATTTCGCTTAATTTAATTAAAATTTCAAAAACATCATATTTTCGACTTCCAAGGTACATATCAAATCTGGTAGCAATATATATATAGATATATATATATTTATATATATATCTAAAAAAAAAAAAAAAAAAATATAAAAAGTGACACATTATATAAAACGACTATTTGGAAAACTTAAAATGAAAAGCAGAAACTTTCGTGCCCAGTAAATATGATTCAAGTTACTGATAAAAAAAAAGACAAAAATAAAACACCACAAAACTTTAGGGATCAAAAGTAAGGATCTGCCATTTCCAAAAATTCTGATCTTCCCAAACAGCATTCCTTCAATTAAGTTCATTTTCCACAGAAAATGGAGAAGAATCGAAAACGAAAACAGAGGTGTTCTGTTTCCTGCATTATTATGAATATACCATCGGATATTCTAAGATAGTAATAATATTCCTGCTTTATATATTATGAATTTCGTGATACTCATTTTCAGTTGAGCAGACCCAGAAATCAACCCCTTTTAATTTTTTAAGGTTATATCATAAAGAAAAATAATAGAGAATAATAATAAAAAAAATTAATTCATTCATTGGAATTTTTTTTCAATGAACTTTTTTTTAACTACATGAAAGGAATAAAAATCAAATTAAATACTCACAAAAAAAAGAAGCTCAATATCGAATTATTATTTGTTTGATAGAACAATTCTAACTCTTCAGACGAATTTAAAGACAAAAAATTTATCTCCATACATAGTTTACTTTCTCTCGTATACATTGTATGGAGAAAATATAATTATCGTCAAAAAATTTTTAGACAATGTTTATATGTCTGTGACAAAAGAAACTCAAAACCACCTTGAGCTAGACGATCGAAATTTGATATGCGGTTTTTGCGTCAAATTTGTAGATTTCTATCAAATTTTAAGCAAGCTCAGTTTAGAAGAAGTATGTCTGTCCTTCTTTTCGGATATAAGTTAACACTATAATTACAAAACGAAGAGAGCTAGATAGATAAATTTTTTTGATAGATTTAACACTTATAGAGTACACACCTGTAAAAATTTTAGCCAAATCCATCTACAGACTGTCTGTCGATATGTTCTTTCAGAAATTCCTAAAAGGGATAGTTCAAAAAACGCAAAGACTGAAATAAATCAAGTTTAGTATAAAAATTTGTGACTACAAGTGTCTTGTATGAAATTGCTGTTTAATAGATTCAGAAAACACAAATTCGGTTTTCGGATACAATTAACCGCCCTGTCAGAGATTAATCACCAAATAACTCGCCAAGGATGATACGATAGATTGAAAATGCTAAATTCACGCCAAAAGTTAATATTTCTTAACTATTGTATGTCAGTACCTTGTAAAATGTTCTCTGGCTTGATAAGTTTATGAAATTGTATGAGAAAAAATATTGAGAGATCACTTCCGCTGGTTTTTATTTAATCTTTTAAATTTTAAGTTTTTAGTTATAGCCGCATTGCTTCCTCCTATCATTGGTTGCTTCGTTATGTATCCAAAAATGCGCAATCCGTGCAGATGGAGATGGTGTTAAACTTTTATTTTGCTATGTCTTTAAAAATGAAAGGCAGAAGAAAACTGGTTTAAATGAAATTTAGGAATATTTAAACATCATAAAATTTTAAATCAAATAGAAATTGGTAAAATCGGTTCATTGATGGCTTTTAGCTTATAGAATGTACAGTAGAATACTGTTTTGATACATCTCTTTAAAATGAAGGGAGGTTGAGGGGTCAGGGTCTATTGATAATATGTCATGTGTTTTAATATGGAGAGGAAATTTTTGAAATCGGTTTCCTAATCATTGCTGGAGAACTCTGTCGTAAGTTTTTCGCATAGAAAATGAAATATGGAAAAGAATTTTTGAATTTTATTGCATTAATAGAGGGCGGTAAAGGGTAGACAATTACTCATGAATATTTCAAGGTCATAAACTTTCATAAGAAACTAAAAAATATCGTAAAATAGGACCAATGATTAGAGCTGGAGAAAATTTCTTGATTATTTTAAATACATAAATGTTGTGATTAAAAGTTTGAAGGTCATTTGAAAGTTAATAATAATTTATAGAATGTTATTTACATCTTTAGCAAAAGAAACAAAGTAATCATTAATAGATTTGAATGAATAGTAAATACATCGACTAACATTTTAAAATACGAATTAAATTTAGTACATTAAAGTTTTGAAATTAAACAAAACTATTAGAAGTAACTTCATCCATTTAAAGCTTTTAATTTTTTTTTATAATAAACATATTAGTTTCTCTTTAGCGGTAAACTAAAATTTAAAGATATCTGGTTATCTATTTTTATCTAACATAAGAACATTTATTATAAAATAGCTAATATAATAGTTTTATTGCAGCTTATAAATGATATATCTGAAAAAAAAATCAAAATTTTCTAAATAATTTCCAAAAATAAACAAATAAATGTTAAGAGTGGTTTTTATAGACAAATAGGGTTTACAGATAAAATAAATGTAATCAAAAATCAACGAAACAATTCAAGAACAATCAACGAAAAATTTCTAAATTGAAAAGTTTCAGAAGCATTTTAAATAAACATATGCAGAATTTTGCCTCAAAAAATTGAGAATACAGAGGTTGTTCACACATTTTTAACAACCACTAAATATAATCTACTTGACAGTTACTTTATACTTACAGTTACTTTAAATATAATCTACTTGACAGTTACTTTGCGTAATCTTATTTTAAACCTTTTCAACGATCATTTTTGTATGATTAAGTTTGTTAGATGAAATTCAAGTCAAACTTTTAATTGGAAAATGGCTCCTTGAAGAGAAACCAGTATTGATATAACGAATTAAGACTATTTTAAAAAGAAAAGTCTTATCGTGAAATAGCTGAAATTGTTGGTTGTAGGCACACTTGTGTCCAGAAAAACATTGTAAAATTTAAAAATGATGGATTGGTTTAAAATAAATGCGGAAGAAGAAGGAAAGGTATTCTGAGCGAAGTCGAAAAAAGGAAACTTTTGAGAATGTTTGAGCTACTGTATATTATTTTGAGAAATGGTGAACGCCTCAATTCATCTATAATTTCCTTTGCCGAAATAATTTAAAGAAATGTGTGGAAACTATAAATCATGGATACATTTTTTGCTTTGTTAAATAGATAATGTTATGGAAGAATTCCAATATATTAGTAGACATATTTATGACGTCAAATGATAATACTTCGAATGAAGTTTAGAAACATTACAAAATACTGATCAATTTTTTCTCCAGGGAGAAAGAACGGTAAAATAATGATCATTTACTTCCTCCAGGTAAACAGATTCTTTACTATAAATTGCAAAATTCTAAATTTCTAGGAAACATTTATAAATATTTTCAAATTTAAATTTTATTTCAGATAAAGAGACGATTCTTGAAACGCCAATCTTAATAATAAATATTTGCTGCATATCTGGACTGAACGTATCATTTTGCAAGAATTATTCATTTCAAATAAATTTAACTTTATGTGATTTTATTTCCTAGAGTAAATTTTGGGAAGCTCGACCCTTGCACTTAAAGACAATTAGTTTCCAATCATTAACTCTTTGTATTAAAATTACTAGATGCAGTTTCGCTTCAAGTATCAGAGAAAATTATCGGAGTGCGAGTAATCAGATTACTTTGATCTATTAGTAACAGATTAGACAAGTTCTAGACGGTCACTCGATGAAAACTATATTAGACGTAAAAGAGTCTTCCAAATTCAAATAATGCTAGAATTATTTGATATGTTAAACTATGGTTGACTATTATTATTTATATATCATATATACTAATAATAAAAGAAAATGTGCGTGCATGTATGTTTGTGTTTGTATGTATTGACGCTCCACAGAACTGACCACTTGACCTACAGCCACCGAAAATGGAACGATTATATTAAAAGAGAAAGAATCGTATACTTTGACGTACTATTTTTAAAATTTTAATTAATTAAAAATTAAGCGAAATTTTCTGAAATCACACTGGAAATATTATTGAACATAAACAATTTTACAATGTTTTAAATTTTTTAAATTTTTCTTTCTATTGATAGCAAGTCAATAATCGTGTGAATTGCTCCTGAGTTTTCACAACATTAAGAAATTTTTTTCTTTGTTTTTAAAAATACTTTATATCGTTACTTTTAAATTCAAACTGTTTTCACAGTTTAATAAAATATTTAAACTCATAATTTTCTTTCATTGTGGAAAGTTCAGGAAGATGGATTAGATTATAAAAAGATGAATGTATGTGTGTGTGTGTGTGTTTTGGATTTTTACAGGCTAGACCGTTTGACAAAACCAATTAATTTGGGACACTGGAAGGTGGAAATGCTTGGAACGATTGTTTTGAATCTGTAATTGGAATTTCAATAATTAATTATATTAAAAAATAAGCGAAATTTCGGAGTTTTTACGCGATAAATTTCGAAAATATTATGCACAAAAATGAATGCCACAGAATTTCAAAATTTATATTTTGTAGTTTATAAAATGAAAAACGTATATGCATTTGGAATCTTTCCTATTTTTTACTGAAAACAAATCCGTTGAACAATGTAATCATAAGATCAATTTAATCCATGATTAATTTAGTTTAATTCATGCCATTGCAATTTGGGCTATCGCTTTTATATGTACTTAAAAACATCAAGCAAAATCATAAAGCATATAGAAAAAGACCACCTATCGATCTTCCCTACAAATGTATAAGAAAAAGCATTTAAAAAGGATTTCCAAACATTCATTGTTCTACTTTGGAACAGTCATGTAAAATTTATAAATGGAAATAAAAGCGTGTAGCCAAATAGCTGCATGATGCATTGAAGGGTTAATGCAGTGACGAGGAGGATAAAAAAGTTTCTTAGAATTTATGAATCAAAATTTCAGAATGATCACTTTTGCTGTTTTTTTTATCCATAAGTAATAAAGACGGTAGAGATCCTTCAAAACATTATTATTGTATCATTGCTGATCTTGCAGCCTCAATATCGCAACGATTATATTTCTTAATTTCCAAGAATTGGATACTTTCCCATAAGAACTTGGCTCTGTAAAAAACAAGTTTCTAATCTTTTTTGATTCATATAACTGAAGATAACGAAATTTAATTCTACGAAGAGCGGTTTATAGAATTTCAATGTTTCTTTTCTGAGAACTAAAGATACCCGAAACCGGATTAGTGACACTGCAGCAAGAATTTCAATAAAGTAGCCCTCGTCGGACGAATTTATTAATTACAGCGGTGTCATTTAACATTTAATATGAACAGCCCTGTTTCACAAAACCGTATTTTGAGCTAAATTAGCATAACCATTTTGAAGAGAGAGAGATAGTGTTTCCCTTCATTTCTAACTGCGCAAAGCCGTTTTGATTCCCAGAGCTTCATAATCAATACCTACCATTCGGAGCTGTTTACCCTTCAAAACTAAGCCAATTGTCCTTGACAGTAAAGATGACATCTCTATTCTGGTAATGACAGTTATTTATTTAGTAAGGAGTTTAGTTGGCTCGCTTGAGATTCTATTCTCCTAATCCGATGCTACGAAGTGATCGTGAAGAAATTAATACGTATTGCTTCAGAATTGTATGATAAATAAAATGCGTATGCCATTCAATTGTATTCTTTAAATGAGAATTTATGTATATGTGGGTTTTGGAATTCTACAGGCCACACAGTTCTATCTAGGTCTATCATATTTTGTACATGTATATTTTGGAAGGTGGGAATATGCAATTTTAGGGAATTGTTTCAAAATTTTAATTAAATTTTAAATAAATTAAAAATCAATCAAATTTAAAAAAAGTGTTTTGAGCTGCAATATAGGGGAATATTACGGGGTGAGAATGATTTTTCCATCACCTTAAAAAAAAATAATCTTTTTAAAAATACCAGCTTCAAGACCGGGTCATATTTTTTATGTTTTAATTAATTTGCAACAAAATATTTTAAGCTTATTTTACAACAATGTATTCAGTTTTGGAAGTCAAAGTGTTTCAATCATTAATTCTTATACATCACACACACTAAGATTTTTTTCTTCTTTTTTGATATTCAAGATATTTAAATTTAGCTTAATTTCCCATTTTCATAATGTCTAAGAAGGACCAGGTTTAAAATAAATTTTTTAAATGTTGGGTCAATTATAGCTAAAATTTAGCTTCTAAAATAAGCAACAGTGAACAGTTTTTAATGTTGGCACATTTTCAAAATCTTTTAAAGTATTGCTTTTCACTTTTTGGCATACAAAATAGAGAATAAGAATTGCAATCTCCAAAAAAGTTGAAGTTGAGATTTTTACCAATCCCCTTGTGTTTGAAAAAGATATTTTTGGCATAATATATGTCTGTTTGCCTGAGACAAAAATAACTAAAGAATGCTTAGACGGGTTAGACGGGTGGAATTTGGATATATGGTTTTTACATTATATATGCAGATTTCTATCAAAATTTTTGCGAAAACCATTCTGTAATCGTCTGTCCTTTCGGTTCTGAGAATATTTCCAAACACGATAACTATAAAACGAAAAGAGTTTACTAGCTATGAAACCAAGTTATAATATGTAAAGTATAGGTACCTTATAGGTAAAGTATAGGTCAAATTTGGAACGAATCCTTCAAGAAGTTTTTTTTTTTAATTTCTGCACTTTCACTAACATGTAAATGCGAAAACGAGATGGTTTAAATACAGGGTGGTTATAATTAAAGTTCCACTTTGAAATGGTCATAAAAGGAAAACTACTGAACCAAATGTTATCAAACTTGGTAATAATTTACAGGAGGTCATGGGAATTTCTTCTCTGGCATAAAAAAAAGTTCAAAGATTCACCACAGGGGGTAAAATGCCTTTATGCAATATTGTTAAGCAAAATAGGACATGTCGACATCGATTTAAAATACATTTAATCGTTCCGGAAACGAAACTTTTATGTGGGGTTAAGTAAAACCGTAGCGTCTTGTTATTGGCTTACAGTAGGAAGAAGAAAAGGATTTATGCAGATGCACTTTATACGTCATTTGGTTTTCCGAATAAAAGTGATCCTGTTTGTCATTGCTACGAATCGACAATGTCTCTAACCATGCAAGACCATTCTTTTCTCGTTAAATGTTATTATGAATGCGATAGCAGTGATTGGCTTTGCAAAAGTATTATTCAATCAGAGGAATCCGTCGAGGGATATGCTATGAGTTCTTGATGAGAATGCAGTCATGCGATTTAACTTGCTTTCCGAAAACGATAAATGCCACATTGATCATGTTTTGCAACACATTTCAGAAACGATTAAACACATTTTAATAGAATGTCTTCGTGTCCTATTTTGTTTAACAATATTGCATATAGCTCCATTTCCCCCTGGTGGTGAATTTTTGAACTTTTATTTGAGAGTAAAAGAAATTCTTATGACCTCCTTAGAATTATTACTAAGTTTGATAACATTTGGTCCAGTAGTTTAATTTTTATGGCCATTTCAAAGTAAAGCTTTAATTATAACCACCCTGTATCAAATTTAGTATGCAATTTTGCGACTACAGTTATAGTATAGTCAATCAAACAGTTATAGTTGGTGTCAAATTTTGGTTTCAATCGGTTAGGAAAAAATGCATCTACAGCATAAATTTGATTTTCGGTTTCTATTAACCGCATATCAGGGATTAATCGCTAAATCTATCCAAGGATCACATGACGGATTAAATAAAAATGATTCACACGGAAGATCAATATTTCCTTACTATTGTTTATCAATACCATGTAAAGCATTCGTAGCCTTACCTAGGTTTCAGCAATTTATGCAAGTTGAAGGGGATAAGACTATTATTGAAGGTATGTATGAGAAGTTTGAGGAGTTTGACATTTTGTTTTCTTATATAAGTACGCTGGAAATTTCTTTTATTAATTCAGATGTACTTTTATTCAACATTTCCTCTAAATATTATGATTATTCTGAAATAAAATTTGCAGAATGTACAAAAGTCTTGAAATGAATGTCCTCTTTTCGTCTGTTTGTATATTTTTTTTACGAACAGCTTTGATTCAATAAACTGTTTATTAGATTAGGCGAAGTTTAATCATCTTCAAATCAATATAAATTTTTAAACACAAATTTTAAAGTACAGATTTTTAAAGAATAATTTAAGAACTCACATAGTAGTATAAACAGCACAGTGTAAGAATTTGAAAACGATGCAAAGTTTGATAATTCTCTGAACTCGAAGTACAAAATTAATATTCTGCAATTAAACCATTAAGAATAAATCACGTAGAAAGTATTCAATTTAAAATTTTACGTAATCAAGAAATCGAGCGAAAAATTGGTCGATTCTTGCTGATAACACAATCGATTACACCGATCCGACATGAGGTACACGAAAAAAATGTTAATGACCAGAAAGTCGCGGCAGCATTGTCGAGAATTATAATTGAGTCCTAACGGCCACAACTAGCCACGGTACGAGACGTGCCTCAAGTAAGAGGCACGTCTCGTTATCGGTAGGGGGTAGTCGAACCCACACCATTTCTGTAACAACTAAAGTGACGAGAAAAAACTACCATGCCATAGTCTTCTCATCTTCAGATCTGTATCTTACACCCTGGGGAATAAGGTAGCTGGTATATCACGTTGAGGCCTCACGTCCTACTTTCTGTTTGTCTCGTAATGAGATGAAAATGAATGGAACCACTGAAATAGCATGTTAATCATCATGGCGAAATCAAATATTTTGGCTTTGTCATGATGATTCTGTTTTCAGTACCCTAAATATCATTAACAAAATTATGACTATATTTTGAATTGTAGAGTGCGCTGATGATAACATTCTATTTTTCAAATTACAAAAAGGGTATTTTTGAAGCTTATCTAAATAATTCTGAGAGATGTTCGGTAGGCTATCACAATATCTTAGCTGGCGTACCTTTCCCAACATCATTCGCGAAAAGTAATTTTACTCTTGACATATTTAATATTCTAATACTTTGTGTGCATGACGGATCTTCCTTGGATTCAGAATTTGGATACTTGACTGTGATGACACCAAACCACGACTTTGGAACTAAACCATGGAAACACCCATTCAATTATTGCTTTAGATTCAATGCATTATCATTCAAGGCGTTAGATTCAATGCATCATTATATTATCTGTCATCAGGATGCAGAAGTGGAAACTCTTTCCATATTATTTCAAAATTGAAATGATTTTGTGCTAAAAATTTTTGAATTATAAGACGCTTTCGAGGACCAGTTATTCCCCAACTTTATTAATATAATCAATATAATTATATCCATCAATTTTGATGAAATGTTTTCTTAACAAAAGAAAGCATTATTTTAAACTATAATTGCACAATGTTGATAGAAAATTTTGCTTCGCAAGCTATATTTGTGAACTGACAAAATTTATTAGAAATAAGAATTAGCAAAATCGATCCAGCTAATGAAATTAAGGAGACTGTCAAATTAAGAGTATTAACTATGTATACAGGAATCACGAGCTGTTATATTAAATAAACAGCAATATTAGTCTCCCCAAAACGTTCTCGCACACTTTCGAATAAAGATATCCTAATGAACGCCTTACATGGCATTGACATACAATAGTTATGAAATATTAACCTTTGGCGTGAATTTAGCATTTTTACTGAATCTATCGTGCCATACTTGGTGGATTATTATTCCCTGGAATGCGGTTAATAGTATCCGAAAATAGAATTTGTGTTTTAGACACGTTTTTCCCATCCAACTGAAACAAAAATGTGATGCAAAACGACACTTGCAGCTACAAGAATTCCTTAATAAATTTGTTATGTTTAAGACATTGTGTTTTTGAATTATTATCTATACATGCTTCTGAAAGTACTGACCGACAGACTGTCAACCCGTCATTGGGATTGGCTCAAAATTTTTTGGGTGTCTACACAATAGATATGAAATATGTGTGCCTAATTTTATCCGTCTAGCTCTCTTCGTTTTATAATTATCGAGTTAAATTATTTTCGAGCAGCCGGACAGGCTGACTTCCTGTAAGAGGATTTCGCTCAAAAATTGATAGAAATCTACAAATTAGATCTGCGGACTGCACACCGAATTTCATCTGTCTAGCTCAAAGCGCTTTTGAGTTATCTTTGTCACATACAAACAGATGGACATTTCCAAAGAATATGTTTTTTTAACTGGAAATTCGTCAAAATCTCGGCTTCGAATTTTTTGATGATTTCTATATTTTCTCTATGCTTCGAGAAAGTAAATATTGGTAAAATTAAAACACCGCTTATATCCGGAGAATCTCTATCAATGCAGTTAGATAAAGCGGATATTTATCGATTCATCTAGAAATTGGAATACGGAAGAGGGTGACAGTTGGCCATAGGTGACTTATCCAGATATCACAAATATTTTTTTCTTAGAAGAGTGCGGTTTATTACAGACATGCTCATAACAAAATGACAGGTCTTTGTCAGGTTTGTAATGGCCACACTCCGTATTAAATGAACATTTCTGGAAATATAATGCCTGATAATTTGACCGTTTTCATGTAAACTACATCATTTAACAACAATTATCTTTCCATATTGTTATGAAATTGAATTAAGGAACTGGTATCATTGAAAATTCTAAATAAAATCAATTCTAGGTACAGTTACATATATATATATACACACACAAAAGTATTAAAACCAAGTTAATAGGAAAATCAAATAAACCAAATAAAAAAAAGGAATCCGGCCTTTATTACCCTTAATACGTTAGCTTTGTGTTTTTAAAAAGCGGAAATCACAATCGATAGCTTAAAATTTCCTGGCTGGTGGTGGTATGATCTTTCCTTTTTGTTTTTTCTTTAGTAGTTTAAGTATTTTTAGTGTTTATTGTTATTTTGTGATTGTATTTTTACTTATTAGTGTTTATTTTCTTCTAATTTGTTGTTCTGAATTGTCTTTTCTGTTTAAATGGTATATCTCTTAGGCCAAATTTCAGAGGATTTGCGGGTCACGAGGAATCATTATTAGACATTCTTGACTGCATTCCCTTACAGAAAAAAAATCCCTTTTTTTGGATCCCTGCCTGAGGGTGAAATTTGAAAAAGTCTTCAGACCGGATTCCTTTTTTATTTGGTTTATTTGATTTTCCTATTGACTTGATTTTAATACGTTTGTATCAATTCATCTGTGTTTTAGAAGTAGCTGCATTTGCGCTCTCTAAATACTATGAAGTTTTTCCTGTTCATTTTTTGGTTTTAGTTTGAATAAGAAATAATTTTTAGTTGCGATTCCGAAACTATTAAGTTTCGTTTTCAAAATATTTTTTACTTTAGATTGGTTATATATATATATATATATATATATATATATATATATATATATATATAATTTACAATAATTTATATTTTTTTCTGTTATAGGAACTGATTGTTGTTGCAAAAAATTAGTTGATTTATTGACAATAAAATAAGGTATATATATATATATATATATATATTGTCACGTAGATACTTAAGTGTGGAATGCAATGACACACACAAGAAGTACAGCTAAACCAATTTATTAACTCAACTCTGAACTGAGAACACAGTGACTGACAAATTTTCTGCTTTTATACTAGAGGGAAAGTTCCAGAATACTTTTCTGGAGACAGTAAGAAAAGTCCAGAACACTTGTCTGGTAAATTAAAGAAATGTCCAGAATCTTCTGGAACATGAAATAAAGGAAAATATTAAATCAAGGAATTAAATATTTACACTGACTGTGAATCGCATAGTCTCTAGCGGGATTCAATCTTAGGACCTCTTGATTAAGAGACCAGTGCTGTGACCATTCCAAAAAAATTAGTTGATTTGTTGACACTAAAATAAGGTATATAATAATTAAGATGGCATTCGATTTCATTTATTTTAATTCTTGGAAAATTTGAAATCGCTTAAACATTTTCAAACTCGAATTCCGACTTATATAAATGCATCCTTTTTAATATAAGAGCGAAATAATCCAAATAAACCCAAAACATTTTTATTCTTCATGAAAGTTCATCTGGCCGGCTTAATCTCTTCCAAAATGTTGTTTATATGTTTCTGCAGTGCCCTCTGGGACCGTGTGGCAGATTATAAGAATTTTTGGAATTGCAAACTTGCAGCTTAGCACATGTCAATTATAATCAGATGAATACTTTTCAAGTTTTATCTTCGAAACTTTCAGTTTTAATCAAGTATTTTGAAAGACAGGTATAGAAGAAAGGTGTAATTCTTTGTTGGTGAAAGTTTTCGTATTCCTTCACTAGCTCTTTAGTGAACAGACATATTTAGTGACACAAATATTCGGTTTCCTTAGAAAACATGTGATTTCCGAACATATTAATTAATTTCATGATTTTTCAAGATTTCATGTATGAGATTTCAGTCATCACTCTCAGTAAACTTTAAACTGCATAATATATTTGTTTAACATTAACTAGATGCTACAATCAGAAAAATGATTTCCCACAACTCTATTCAAACTTGTTGGATACCATAAAATATTGGTACGGACATTTTCGAAAGTACTGGAAATCCGGCTAAAATCGTCGGTTTCACTGTAGTGGTTGCATATTGACACAGGCAACAGGCCTCAATAACAAATGACGACGTTTATTAACACGAACGAGAGAATGCACACCAAACATCAAGGTGATCAAACACAGCCAAAACGTACATAAGCAATAAATGGCAGCAGTTCTAGCAAACAACAGATAGGCAGTCGAAGTGCTCAGAGAGAGAACTCGTTTAGCTACTACCTGGAGCTGAACTCAAATGCTCAGTCTCACAGCCTCTTATTGTTATCGATACAGGGCGAAGGTTCTCGAACAATCACTTTAAATCCATCCTGATTGACCTAACACCAAAATTCTTGTAGATTCCATTTTGTCGTCAATGACGCCAAATTCGTAAATGTAAAAAAATTAATAATCACAACAATTATTCCAATAGAATCAGCTGATTGACAAAGGCAGTTAGTAAAAATGTAAATATTTTTCTAGATAATGCAAACAAGTTAGTTACGAAACAAAAGATAACAACCCATATCAAGAATTTGGATAACATGTTATCTTACGCTTCAAACTCTTGTTTCGATTTAGATTTTTTTAAAAAATAACTCACTTCAAATATTGCCATTGGGTAATCAGTACCCTCTTAGTGTTCTTTTTTTTCCTATTTTGCAAAATAAATACCTCTTATAAAAAATTTGCAATTAATATTACTCACTTGCTTATTTCGAATTCGAAAATGGAAAAGAAAAAAATAATTAAATCACTTATTTTTGGAAATTAGTAAATTGAATGGGCATGAGAGAATTTAGAGATTCAAAATAAGCTTATTATTTAAATTTTATTCATTACTAGTCGCCTTTGTCGACCTGCTAGTATGCCAGGTTTATTCGTTATATTTAATTTCAATTATATCATTGAGATATAACTTCCTGTTAATGATATCTTCGATTTGTCAGACATAAAAGTAGTGTTACTTATCTGTTTGCTGTCTCTATCTTCTGTTCATTGTGTACATTCACTCTTCTAATAGAGACTGGTCATAAGACATCATATCGCCAGTAAAAATGCAAATATACAATTCATTTTCCTTTTAATATTTGTGGTATTGTAATTTATAATTTTATTCGTCTCATAAATTACACAAATATTAAATACAATCTTTCTACTTTAGCTTTCAACAACGGAAGAAAATTGAGTAAGTAAATATTTTATAAAACAACAAAAACGGTTTGAATTTCTAGTCAGCAGTTCAATTTATTGATGGAAGACAGGTAAAAATATGTTTCAATAAAATTGTTAAAATTGAAAAAAAATTTTGCACTGCAATTAATTTTGTACCATTAAAAAGAAACTTTTAATATTATAAATGGTATAAAATTTATTTTTATGTTATAGTGTTTTTGAAAAATATCGTGAAAATATCTCAAAAAGTCAGATTAATTTTTAATAAATTAAAATTTAACATGCGCATTCATAAACACGAGTATCTCTCTCTCTCTTTCTCTCTCTCTCTCTATATATATATGGGACAATATAGCTGTAAGTCAAATGGTCTGGCTTGTACAGAGCAGCAAACACACTCAGACATCTTTATTATTAGTAACGATTAAATAAGCAATTATATAT
>JAPMOR010101122.1:246676-260275 GCA_026543865.1 Argiope aurantia
ATATAACTATTCTTTTTATTATAACAAAATTATAAAAGTTCTTTTTTACATAAACGTTTTTAGAATTTTATTCATTGAAAGGAGTGAAAAACTTTCTGTTAAAAGTTTTTTTTTATAGACTCAGAAAGAGATCTTTAAATGAAAATATTTATTTTTATAAAGCTTTTTTCCAGTTAAAGAGCTCCTTAATGAGATTAAAATAACGGTTTTTCTATTTCAAATAGAAAATAATAGTGAAAAAAGTATTAACAAAATTGTGGCAGCTAAATTCTTTGCTTTCCTATAATTTAAATCGTTTTCTTAACTTCATTTTATTGCAATTTTTCTCAACAATGTAAAGAATTGTTTTTTTTTAAAAAACACACAGAGAAGATGAAAATAAATTTTATCTTTTATTTTAAAATTTAGATATTTTTCGAACTATGTAGTAATGTTTCCCTGATCTTTCTTGTAGAAAGAATTTTTTATTCTTCATGTAAAATCTTTTGCCAATCATTAAGTCTAAAGCCATTTTATAAATTCTTTTTTCAAGAAATACGTAGTCTATATTAATTTCTTCATTTTGTAGCAAACATTGCCATAAAATATGAAAAATGTATAAAATATATTTTCAAAAAGATTATATTCGCGTTATTGTGAATAAAAATTTTATTGTAAGATTAGATCAAATATAAGATAACGATAAAAGTGAATCTATTTAACATGGCGAAGAAAAAAAAACAACTTTAGATATTTCTCTCTTTATAAATACAAATATTTACAAGAATAGTTAAATTCTGAAAATTTGCGATACAGAATAACCAAACGTTTTGTCAATAAATTATTACATTTTGCTCTGCAATAAAATAGCTCATAATCGAATTTCGAAGAAATTTAAAAAATATATATAATTAATGAAAATAATATGGTTCTTCATATATAAAATATATTGAGGCACGAAATAACTTTGGAACTCTTTTATGTTGAAAATTTTATAATTTTTTTTTTGCTTAAAAATATTTTAAATATTATATTTAATTGCCTGAAATCAGAATGGTCATTTTTATTTCTCTGCTTAAAATGTTAAATTTTGTCTTAACGTAGCTGTCGTGTAGTGCCATAACGGAATTTTGCTATTACGAAATTACGTTATGTCATGTTGTTGAATTTTAAAAAATGCACTATTTTAAAACCTTACAAAAAAGAATTGAAGGACCAAATGTTATAAAACAAAAGGATTTATTTTTAATTTTTTATTGAAATTCTAGAATTAACACTTCTCTGCCATGATTTAAGCTTGTGATTTGGATCATATATCTAATTAGATAATTTATATTTTGCTATCTCTTAATTATATTAAAAATGGGATTATCTAATTATACAGCAGAAGTGAATTGATTGATAATGTGCGTGAATTACATGTGATTCATGTAGCTGTCAACGAATAAGTGTATAGTCAATAAGAAATAGCATAATTCTTTGAGCTAATTTTAAGAATAGATTGCCATTTGATGTTTTAAAATAATTTCATATTGAAGTTCTTGATTAGCTAAATTGAATTGCTTGATTAGCTAAAACAAGAAACTTGTAATTGATGCCAACAAATTTGAAGTAATCGTATCCATTCCGATAAAGAAAGAACAGAGTTTTTTTACACTAATAATAGAGAAAAATATGTGTGTATAACACGTTATTTGGTTTCTAAGTCGAATAGACTATTTTGTAGAACGTACTGCCAAATTTTTCAGCTCGTCAAAAATGTATTTAAAATTAATTATTTCATAATAAAACTGTAAATGTATATTCCCTTAAAAATATAGAAGTAAATGAAAAATACTTAATGTATAAAATATTTTTCCCGAAAGGAATCACCATTCTATTTATATTTATGCAAACTCAAGAGTTTTAAATGTTATCACTCGATTTAAAGCATCTATCCAAATTTACCAAATCAAAATTGCTGAAATGCATGTATTTAAATTTCAGTATTTCAGCGGAACTAGTAAGATGACATTGTATTGCGCGCATATTTTAGGCTGAAACACATATGATTCATTTTTTATAGAAGCAATACAAACAGACTTTTTCTGAAATCAAATTTATTAATTGGTTTCTAATCAAAATAACAGTATCGAGTTCACTATGAAAAACTCGAATTACATGTGTTTTAAACTTAAACTATATATGCAACTCAATGTCGGCAATACGTAGCAAATGAAATACTAAAGGTTAATAATTTCAAATAAACTGTCAACAAGTTTTAAACGAATGGAATTTAGAAATCCTAATTTAATCGACATTTTACGTTTTTTTCATTGTATTTAAAATATAATGAACCTTTGACAATAATTCTTATTATATTTCTAAATAATTAATAAACTAAATAAAAAGCATGCATTAAAAAGTATGAACGAATATTTTTAAATTTTTAAACCCTTAGACTGTAACTTTTAAAATAGTTACTCTCAAATTTTGATGCCAAATAATAAAGCTAGGCCTAAAACAACGCTGATTAAAATTTTATCAGTTTTCGCCAAATAGCTATTAAGATATGTTATAGCGATAACTAAATGTTTTCAAGGCATCATTTTTTGTTTTTTTAAGGGGTGGGATCTTAAATTTACAAAATGATTCAAACAGGAATAAAAAACAAGCCAAAATAGTAAGGAAAATAAAGCTTGCCCTACAACATTCATTCAGATTAAGGCATTTGTTCATTTAAAGTAATGTAAAGTTAATGGCAGAAAAGTCCATATTTGCATTAGATTCTTTTATGCTGTTTCAAAAGAAGTTGGGTGTAATTCAAAAATAGGTAAATAGGTACCTATTACAGGTATTTGAAAATTTTTCTAGATCTTTATATAGAAAAAAATTCTAAAAGAAATACGAATTTATACATTGTTAAACACATGAATGAATAAAGAGTTGTTGGACAAAATAACTATTCCTTCTTTGTGGAAAATGCATTGCCACCAGACTTAAATAAAATACTCTTTTTAAAAATTAAGACAAAGTTGGAAATTGTATTGGTAATGTCAATTGTTTGGATTTAAAACTATTTCTAACAAAAAGAGATAAAAAAAAATCATAAATATGTTTTGAAATATCGTTTGGTGGAAATTTGAACATACAAATGCTTCAATTACAAATGAATGTTCCTTAAAATAAACATCAGCTTTTTGGTTTTTAACTACTCGGATTGTTTTTAATTTAGGTTTTTTTAATTAATAATCATTACTCTATTTATATGGAATTTTCAATTATTTCGAACAGTTTACATTGAAAAAGATATTTATTTATTATCTATATTTTCTAATTAAATATTAAAATAAAACTATGCATTTGGAATTCTTATTTATTTATATTTTATTTTTTAATGGTAAATTCTAAGAAATCTATAATTTTTTTCTCAGAGTAATGTTATCGTATTAAAGATTGAAATGAAAATTTTAATAAAGAAAAGCATGAGCGGAAAATCACCTTTATATTATATTTACATTTATTGAAACTGTACTTAAATCTTATTTTCTTGGATGCATCTAGATGTTTTGAATCGATTTGTTTATGGGGTTTCCTAAGTATGCAATATTATTTAAAAGTCAAAAATTGGAAGTTGAAATTGGAAAATTTGAAGATAATTCAAATTTAAATGTGTAGGTAAATCCTTGTAAACATAAATTAAATATTTAAAAGAAGACACATTTCGTAGTTAAAAGATTTAAATTTAACTTACAAAAATTAGAATCAACAAGATGTATTAAATACTGTTTTAATGATGAGTGCCAAATATTATTAAAGTGAAAACTACTCTATGACAATCGGCAATTTAAAAATTTGTACTCTATGTATTTTATGGCTTTTACCTAAATAACAACAGGTTGTATGCAAGGTTATCTCTTTAACCTTGCATCAATTTTCTTAAAAAATAATGATTTTATAAAAATGATTAGTTTTTGAATCTAATATATGTGCCGTAACTGATATAATTATATTTGTGCCACTATAAAATTTTCCACTTCCATTAAATGTGTTTTTCCATATACATGACTGAAATAATCATATTCTGATTTTTCAACTACGAAATCCAAAATTAAATTAGGGAGATAAAATTAATATGTGTTATAAAATCAGAAAGTAACTCTATTAAGGATAATATTTAAGTTTCATAAGAGTTAATTTTTGTTTTCTCGCGAAAATTTTCTTTCTTCTTTTGTTTAGTCATGCTTTGTTCATCACGTTATTCAAAGAATATCAAGTATTTTCATTTTTTTATCCATTCTCTTTCGATGGATGAAAAGATTCCTTCAAAATTATTATATTCTTGATAGGATTTGATAGAAATTTTGCATATGGCATCTTGCTATGTATATTAAAAGATAGAAACAAAAAGACAATCTTCACCAATCAAATTTGGCTCATTCATAAGAAGAAAATGTCGCAAAGAAAATCTTCTAATACTTTTTCATAGCAACTAGAAATTCAAGATATCTTCAAAGAAAAACCAAAATATATCTCGATAAATCTTAATCCCGGACTCTATCAAAAACGTATTTTCTCACAATTTTTTTCGAGTTTCGAAAGAAAGCAAAAATAAGCATGGCAACAAGGACAATCTATGGAATTTTATTTTCCGTCTGAAGATCTTTGTAGTTTTGAAGTTGACAATATGTTCTTTAGTTTTCCTGATCTAAAATTTGAAAGATTATAATTTTTGGAATACAAATGTTTTAGTTTTCGAAGATTTCAATCAACAGATATTCTTTGTTAAAATTGTATTTATTAAACTTATTTTCATTAAAAACTTTAAATTTAAAGCGGGCACTATTTCAATACCTCAAAAGCAGAATAAATAATCCTTATTTCATAAATATTGCATATTATAAAAATATCAAACACTCATTCAGACGAAATATTTTGAGTAAAAGTCGTAATCGTCAGTTTGCAATAGGCGAATAATATATCGTTATATCACTAAGCGCAATTCAATAATAATAGGATGATCTATTTAAAAATAATTAAAATGTCCAAAATAATTAATGATTAAACATCATTTACATAAACTTTTTTCAATAACACCAATTTTAGAATGAAGTTTGACTTTGTATAGTTCTTTTTAGCTCTTACGCTCTTAAGAACTTTTATTCATTTAGCTCTTAAGATAATTACAAAGAATTATTAAAAACAAAAAAAATTATTCTAAAGTGGATATAGTATTCTTGTTGCAGTGACATCTGCAATCCTTAAAGCTTTCAACTGCGGAAGATTTAACAGAGGTTTAAATTAAAAATAAAGAAATATGCAAATTTAGGAATAGAGTGAGGGTCTCTGCCTTTGATACCCTCCTAAACTAACATCTGAAGGTTCGTTTTGTGCTTCCTAGAATACCAAGTATATACTTTCTCTTTTTTTCTGAAGCTGGATTTAAAACATGAAAATATCAACAATTTTATAATCAAATATCACATCACATATCAAATTTTATTGTTTAAGTTGCAGAATTACTGAATTACAGCATCCACATTATGTGTTCGACTAAAATCTTTGACAGATTGACTTAAAAACCTGATACACATCTGCAATTTCAAAAACGGCCGCGGCAACTTGGTGGAAAGGTTTCGGCTTCGGAGCTGTAAGAATTCAGGTTCGAAATCCGATTTTAACAAAGAACCGTCTTGTAAGTGGGTCTGGTGCACATTAAATACGTCCGGAGCAAACGTCTTCATGCTGAGGTGGTATGGAAGTTTGGAGAGGGGATGCCATCTCAAGTGTCTCCTCGTCATTTGAACGCGGTTCATAATTACGAGGTCCATTCCAAAATAGCCCTAGTGTTGCTTTAAACTGGATGTTACTATAACTAAACGAAACTTCAAAAATACTAATTTTAATCTATTTAGTTCTTTGCCTTTTTGGTAATCTTTCACCTATTAACGACGTTGGACAGATAGAGTAACTTCCAGTAGAAGGACTGTACCCAAATTTTGAGAAAATCTATAATTTCAACTAAAAACATCGCACACCAAATTTCATACGTCTAGCTCGATATATTTAAAATTAAAGTGCTAACAGGCAAACATAATACCAAAAAAGAACTCTTTTTGGTATTCAAGTGCAAAAAAGGATTCTTTTTTGGACATGGAGAATAATTGTAATATTTAAGATTTTAACAATACTTTATATTATATTTTGTATTGAAAGAATTTATCATTTATTTTATATATTGAAGGAACTAAAAACAATATATGGAGAAAAAACTTTGGAATTGTAAATAAATTAGAAGGTTGATATTTGATTTTATTGGCTTAAACAATAGCAATACTCAGCAAACTAAAAATGTTTCCCTTTCCGAATTTCTATACATATGTTGTAACTTCATCGTGGAGTCTAGAAGAAAGGTTTCACTGCTATGGCTTTCATAAATATTTCGTTCAGTCTGACTTTCATCTGTTCTAAAATGTTATTTACGTGCTTCTGCAGTTCCCTGAGGAACAATTTTCTGATCTCACAGTATTTTTCCGATTCTCAGCTTTCACGTTCTAGAAATAGTCTGAGGAATAGTATTCGGATTTTATTTTTGAATGATATGTAGTTTTCCACAATTCTGAAAGTTGCAAATTGTAAAAATTTTTAATTTTTTTTTATAAGTAAATGCTTTCCAGATTTGAGAAGTTTCTACTCTGCTACTTTATTTCTTTGATTCCAGACTGAACATCAAGTTGGCGCATATAAAATTTCATTTTTATCAGCCAAGATATGATTTTATAAAGTATGTTATAGTATACTGCTGTTTTAATTTTGTTAATTAAATACTATTTGCGATTTTTAAGTGTGAAAAAAATAACGTTACTTTCATTTAATTCTTAAGACGAAATACATGCAACATGAATTGTGAATTGAATGATTATATGATTTTTTTTCTTTATGATGCACAACAGGTTTAAAGTGATAATAAATTCACTTCAATGATTTAAATTTCACTATCTATGCTGCCATAAACTCTTGTTTATCTGATGAAGAATCAATCGTTGAAGCTTTGTTTTAACCTATATTCGAATGCTCTTTAGTATCAAGCTCTGATGGACGATAAAAATGCAAGACTAAATATCAAAATAAATTTACTATAAGAGTTACCTAAGTTACCTTTATATATAGTTTACTGGCCCGATCAAGCCTTAAAAATCTACACTGATGGAAGCAAATTGAAATCTAGGGGAACTGGAAGATGCATATTTTTAAAATCAAGTAGGGATAATTGAGGCATTGTTTTAGAAACTCCCACCATAGCTCAGTTTTTCGATCTGAACTTCTTGCTATTAATACAGCTTTGGACCTCGCTTTGGAGATTTATAATTCCAAAATCCGGAACCGCACAGACAGAAAACGCTCTATACAATACTTAAAGGGCTGATCACACTTCTTGACAAGTTATAACAAAGCATTATCTCCAAATTAAATACATTCGCAAGAACCGAGTCAGTGAGCATACAGTGGATCCCTTCTCATGTGAGCATCCACGGAAATGAAATTGTAGATAATCTGGCCAAGGAAGGAAACCTAAGTCCCAATCCATCCTCTTCTAGACTGTAGGCCGCAGTCATCCATGCCTTGTTTAAACTAAGAACTAAAATGAAATAGAGGATTCCCCCAGAGCATGACTGGTATGCCGGTAGTGTCCAACCTTGTCTCTGGCGTGCACCAGTCCAAGGATTATTCAAGCACTCTTATCTAGGTTAAGGTCTGGCCATATAAAAAGTCTTTTCTTCATCAGAAGCCAAAACCTTACCTTTTTTCCCTGCTCGGCCGACGCTTCTTCCCCTCATACCGTTGACTGTATTGGAGCCTCTGTGAGACAGCAAGTGAATAAAGGGGGAGTCAGTTTACAATCTGATCATGCGAAAAAATCTCTTGTTTTTGGTTTGAATTGGTGTTCAATCCAAGGGGAATAAGTAACAACAACAACATATACAGTTTTACAGGCATTTGCCACATCGATGAATTAGATTTCAGAAACTGTCTCTGAAGAAGGGCCTTAACATTTCTTCGTATCTCCTCATTAGTTTAGAAATTTTTCAAATTTTCTTTTATGGAATGAATGACTAAACTTTTCCTATTTAAAGTCGGTCGACCAGGTCGTTGTCGAGCATTTCAATATCTTCCGTTTCTTTCGAATGATTTAATCAATTGTTGAAAATCGATGCGTTTTAATCAATCGATGCGTAACGACATTGACTCTCTTTGTAGAGAATGCATCTGGCAGCTGAATGATTTAGGATATTTTCCTATTTGTAAAACAGTCAAATTTGCTGATATATTAATTCCAGATCAATTAAGAGCTTCCTATAAATATTAAGGCCTCTCACATCATTAGTGGAAATGTTGGTAAAAGATGGAATAGTATATTTTGATTCAATGATGTTATCAATGGTTTAATATTCCTGGCGATTCCGTTAAAAAAATAACCATAACTGTACTCTACTTTTGGAAATAAATTAATATTTTCATTGATTTTGTTTTGCATGGTTATCTAAATATGAAAAATAAACAGCCATATGTACACATAAAAAAAATGACCGATTGTGTCACCTTTAATTAACCGATTACCAAATTAATTATTTTCATAATCGATTTATCAATGTAAAAACGCTAAAAATTACAGAAATTTATTGTTTATTAAGTCTTAATTTTATAATCAGTCTCTATAGTGTTAATAAAATATTGTTCAAAAGTATTTTATAACTTTTCTATTTCAGCTGTTTAGAAGATGATGCTTCGTTAAAGCTCACAATTTCTAATAAAAATTTTCATTCAGTTTTAGAAGTTAATTAGGAATTTTCAATGATTTAGCATTTAAGAAATGTTTTATCGTTTGCTTATTTTTTATTTCTGCTTTCATTTTAAAAATCCTTTTTATTTTTGAGTCAGCTTAGTTGTCGAGCAAACGATAGTGTAATATTAACTAACAATACGCAGCTATTGACCTCAATAACTCTTTTAAAACATTTCTGATTAAATCATATGTGGCCCATAGATAAAACAAGAAAACAATCTGTTATATTTCAAAAAAAACTTTTTATCAAAAATTTTAAATTCGATTCAATAAAAGATTTATCAATGAAATAGTAATATTTTATTTTCAATTTTCTAAGTAACATAATTATAAATAAGTGAAATCAAATGAGATTATTTTACAATATTAAAGCATTCGCATCGAAAAAATAATGCAACGACTGAGTTTATAATGAGAAAATATGAATAAAAGTAAAATTTTAATAAAAATAGTTTAATTTTCCTGTACTTACATAGTGATATTAAAAAAAAATTATTTTCTAAAATAAATTACCATACTATTAAGAAATTTATGAGAATTTTGAGAATTTTCTCTTTTAAACTACACAAGGTATACCAAAAAAGTGAAACAAGAACTATTTTGCCATCTCTGGGAATTGACAAAAAATAAATTTTTAAATAAAACAAAATTAAATTTACTTTTAAAAAATAAATTTTTACGCCAACTATAAAGTAATAAGCGAATACTGTTTTCCTCACATTTATCTGTGAACACACATACAATTTCACGCAGTTCTGATAAGATGCTCTTCATCAAACATAACTCATATGATTAAATTAAACTTATTAATTCTTGTATTAATGACATTAATACAATCAAATTAATAAAATAAAGATAATCATGTTGATGAATTTTAATTAAAAACATTTTATCTCTGAGAAAGTTCTGTTTTAATTTACGAATTCATTAAAGGATTCAGATTTTTTTGTTCAACGAAATTTAAATTTGAATTGAATTGTTTTTTTAATTATTTAATTTAAATTGCTGTATTAATATTCGAAATGCACAGATTGATTGACTGACATACATTTCTTTGTTTTTTGAAAAGTAATAATTTGTGGATTTTCTTTGCGTACATTTCGGTTTACAGATTAAGCTAACGAAGTCAAAATTATTCTACAGGGACAAATGCACGAAACTGAATTAAAAAAATA
Organism: Argiope aurantia; assembly: GCA_026543865.1. NCBI lineage: Eukaryota > Metazoa > Arthropoda > Arachnida > Araneae > Araneidae > Argiope > Argiope aurantia. The sequence continues at coordinate 256,655 of JAPMOR010101122.1, forward strand.
ACTTAACAACTAATCCGAAAGAAATTTATTATTTTTAATAACGGATATTAAATGCATATTAAAAAATAATAATTAAAATACAATCTATATAATACATTCTCTTAGGAGAAAAATAAAAAAAAAAATGTTTGTTTAAGATTTATATGCAATATAGTATTGCATTATTTTTTTCATATTGGCTGACAGCATTTAAAATAATTTTAACTAAAACAAAGGTAAAAAAAAAAAAAAAAAGAAGCATATCAGAGCATATTGCGAAAGTATTTTAAAACTATTGTTGTGGATTAATTATTCAGTATCCGAATTCTTTTTAAAAATGTTAAACAATTCATAACATTAAATCCCTAAAAAGGAAATATATTAATTATTATATTTATTTAAAATAAAAAATTAAAAACTTAAAAAATACTTTTTTAAATTTTCCATTTTTCTGACAGGAATTATTAATCTACCAAAAAAGAAAACGGAGCTGAAAATATTTAAGATTAAAATATATTTCTACATTTTTAGCCGCATGAAATTAGATATTGCAATATTTTTCAAGAATTTAGAAGTAAATTCTAAATTTGGCTTTTTTTTTTCATACTACATAAAAGAAATTCAATTCGAATTACGACAATAAATTTTAAAAAATGAACATATGCCTCAATGATAAGATAATTCATTCTCTGGAAGTAATATTACATCATCCTACGGATTAATAGCATTAAAACTTTAATAATTATTTTCTTTTTTCGACGCATTGAAAAACTTAAAGGAAACGAATTTGATTAAAAAAAGTAAGCTTATTATTCAATCTAAAAAAAAATTATCATGTGGGAACATGATGTTGTTCTGATTGTTGTTGAAGATTCAAAATACACTGATATAAAATTGGCGATTTATCGCTTTTGAGCATCAGTTTTTCGATTGTAGGGTTATTAGAAAATGGCAAAAACGGTTGTCACATTTGACGACTTATCGCCAACAAAAATTTACAACTTGGCGCGAATGTCCGCATTGTACCCGATTCTCCTGTCTGGCCAATAAGATGCAGGATCGTAAGAAATTATCGTCGAAACAGTGTATATATATGTATGAATGTATTTATGTGTGTGTATAAGTCATCTGAAAACATGGTGTTTTTCTATCGGATTGATAACTCGTAAAAAGTAATTATATAATGAAATAATTATATTAAAAATATAATTGTTAATTATATAATAAATATTATATTAAAAATATAATTGTTAATTATATAGTAAATATTATATTAAAATTATTATATTATTAACATTATAATATTAGTCATGATAACTTGAAATTTGAGATAGCAGATTCAATTTTTTTCTTTTCTGTTATTTACTGCTGTATTAGCAACGTTTTTATTGTTCCAATTCGACAGTATTGAGAATTTCGAAAACTTTGGTTATACTGATATTCCTTTATAATGAACTAGCTGTCCTTAGCTACCATCTTGTGAGCTGGGAATGCTATAGCTTTTAATTTCAACAAAATCTCTTATGCATAATTTAATAGTTATGATTTTCCCAATAAAATTTTTTTAATTGTCAGATTTCAAAGAACATTAATTCAGAGTGATTTAACAAACATATACTATCCAGCCTATTGTACAAATTAACTTTTATAATAAAATCAAATTCTTTAATATTCTAATTATATAAAATATGTAATTGCTTAAGCATTCTATCTTCTAATAACATTATAATTTCCTCTATACTGTAACTTTAATTTCTTTTTCCTTATGTATTCATAATAAAAAGAATATTTTAACATTTAAATTTCAGTTTTAGTAAAAATCAAACGACTGAAGATATATTAAGCGATGCTAATGATTTCAATTTCATTTCAGCAATGGAATATATTGCCGAAAAAATGCAAAGGTTATTTTTTTTAATTGTCAACATTTAGAATAAACAAGGCAGTAATCACTTTTGTATCATAAAAAAATGTTAAATTATTTTTAAATGAATAAAATAATTTGAACTTAGATTTTAAAATGATTTGAAACAAATTTTAAGAATGATATTTTAGAAGTTAATGTTCATTAACCCCAAAATCTACCTTTATATTTAATTACAAAAACTTTTAATTAAAAAAAATCTCTCACAGGTGCACGTTCTAATCACTAAATATACATTTATGCAATTGTACTTTAGATTGGGTAAAACAGATTTGTTTGTATTGTGCCAACAAACACATTCAGACAAATATTACTTTTTTTTTAATAATAAGATATTATTGACATTAAATGCTCATTTCATAATGAGCATATCAACGGTTACACAATTTTTTTTAAAACTATAATGTAAGTAGTTTATTATGAAATAATATATTTAGTCACATTTCGTAATCGGAAGTTTTTTAGTGCTAAAAGAATTTTCTATCCAAAAATGAATATATGCTAAGTCACTATGGATTCCATTTGTTTCTACAACAGCATTTACTACTTACAGCATTTTTAAAATTTTTATAACCATGCAGCTTAATGTATTATGTATGAATAACAACAAAAAAATAATCCCGGCTAAGAAATAGCTTGTTTTTTTCTTAAAATGTTAAATATTCATTGTTAAATACTACAAAATCTTTCGATTTTAAAAGTTCTAATCTCACTTTGCAATACGTTTAAATTTTGAAAAAAAGAATTATCTTGAATAAATTATCTATCATGCTGTAGAATGGAAGAATCTAGCTATCATTAATTATAATATAGTTCCTTTGTTTTAAATATATTCCTATAAGAAGACTAAATATTGCAATAGTTCTCATGACAAAACTTCGAGAAAAATTCTTCAGTTCACCGATCATGCTCCCTAGAGCCAAAAACTACCCTCCTTTCAAAAGTTATATATATGTGGATTTTAGTCGGCTTGGAATATGCAAGAAATGACAAAACCACGGATGAGTTCGTAGATGAATCATCTAGCTCAAAAGGAGCTGAAATAGTGAAGAACTGAAATTTTAAATTTCACTTTAAGTTCTTTAATATTGAAGATTGAAAAATAAATTATCCAAATTATCACCTTAATAAGACGAACATCTTTTGTACTTAATTTTTTCGATAGTTGCAAATACTTAAGTTAGGAGATAAAAAGTGATTTTACAGGGCCATAATGTTAACAGTTTCGAACACCAACAATTTATGTTTACAGTTTTGAAAAACAAAACAAAACAAAACTTTTATTTTATTTTATTTTTATAGATTGAAATTGTTTAAATGCTCGTGATGTAAAGATTAAAAGCTTTATTAAAATTTATTAAATAAAAATAAAGGAAGAGAAAGATTTGATGGCAACATTATGTAAAAACGAGCGGCTTAAAAATTTCCATAAGCTGCGTGTTTTTTTAGTTTCTTTATATATTTTATAATTAAAACTCGTTATTTCGAACTTTTTTGAATTTTGATGTCTGACACATTACAGAGAGTGCACTCCATTAAAAAAATATTGTAATAAAAAATTGAAATCTGCTATCTCAAATTTCAAGTTGAGAATATTATTTTTTAAAATCATTGTTTTTCTTAAATAATTTTAGTCATTAACCAGTTTAAACAAGTTTGAAACAACCACATGGTTATCAAATTACTCATATGTCGATATTTAGAAAAATGGTGGAGTT